>SNQJ01S0151500.1:0-23067 GCA_010110895.2 Picea sitchensis
TAAAGGTGGAATTGACCTGTCATTCGTTCCATTTTTTCCTTCTGGCTCCTCTGGTCCTCATCTAGTCTTTTGCACTGGCCTCCAAGTTGCTGAGGCAACCCATAATTGTTGTGAGCACCTTCTTGTGGTCCCTGATTGCCTCCCTGTTGGTCTCTTTCCGATGAATGCTCATCTTGCTTATCAACATTTTTGTTCGCCAGGCCTCTTCCACCATTTTGTGGTAGAGGGTTGTTATGGGTTGTGTGGCCCCTGAGCCCCTTATCCCATCCGCTTCCCGAATTAGTTCCATCTAGGCTTTGCCCTTGCGTGTGGTGTTGATTTCTCTCTCCCACCTGTTGATGATCGCTTTTCCCTTTGGATCAACCTGCGTGAGAAAGGTACTCTTGGCTTCTCTGGCCGCTTGCTCCATCCTTGTAATCCTCTGGGCACTAGTCGGAGGTTCTTTCCCCTGGGGGCATCTCTTACTATGGGTTTTCTTCATTTGTACCATCTCGTCTTGTTTATGGTGGTTTTTGCTTTGGGTTCTTCTCTTGTTCCTATTCGCCCCTTCCTGGTATGTAAGATGGCCTCTGTAATTGCTTCTCTTTGGTCTGTGGCTATTCCTAGTGTTTCTTCTTTTATGGGATCTCCCCGGCTGCGGGCTCGTCCTGGCAATCATGGGCCACTCATAAAGGTGTATCTTCTGGTCCTTTTTCACTATTTCAGAGTGTGTGCTCTTGGTATCCCTGACGTAATCCCTGCGCCAATCCTTTTCCCTACATGTTATACGAAAATCATTACCACTCCCTGTATATGTACTTGGGTGAGGTGTGTCGATACTTGACCATGGAAAACCCTTTTGTCCTTCGTCCTTTGTCACATGTTGATTATCTTTTTTGTTTTCCCACGGACAATCCCTATACTTATTCCTATTAACAAGACCGTGGTGTCGTACCTCCTCTTGTTGTGTGACCTGGATCTGCGTTGTAACTCGTGTTGGAGTGGTGGGCTATCAGATTTTGCCTAGATCCTACGTGCCCTTTAGTTATTCCTGCGCCTCCATCCTCGATGTGGTCGTTCGTACTTCGACTTTTGTCACTAGTTGGATGCAGTCTGTTCGGAACTGACCATTCGAGATGTTACTCCAGATAGTGTCAAGTTCTGGTCCTTCCTTGTTGACCCCCTCGTTAGCGATTATGTCCGCCAGTCCATTTGTTGACCTCCGTACCCAGCGCAACTCCATTGTGATCTCCGTCTGCAAGTGCTCCTAAATTTTTTGCAGGGAATGTGCCAAGTGTCAGTGCCTCTGAATTTTTCCCACTCTGGTCTCGTTTTGGAGTCTCCTTACTGTGTTGATAACCAGCGTGGAATCTCCTTCCACTATGGCGTTTGTCATCCCTTCCCGGCTTAGAATCTCGAGGCTAGTCTCTAGGGCTTCGAATTCTGCGAGGTTGTTGGTTGAGTTTCCCAGACTCCTAGCGTACAGTTGGATGATATTTCCTTTACTGTCCTTGATTACTCCTCCCATTCTTGTCCGTTCTGGGTTACCTTTCGCTGCCCCATCGAAATTTAGCTTGAGGGAGCCTACTGGTGGTGGTTTCCAATTGCGCTCACCTACTTGGAGTTGTGGTGGCCATCTTACCTGATTGGGGTTGCATTCGTCTTTCAGGTGGAAGGCTTCTAGGATTCGAGAGTCCTGGTCTGTGAGTTGCGCTCTTCCTGTCTGGTAGTTGCGGCTCTGTACCGTTTCTCTTGTCATGGAGATTATTGTTTCCATGATCTTCCCTTCCGACCAGCTTTGGTTCCTGAAGATGCATCAGTTCCTTTCCTTCCATATTGCCCATATGATCATTCCAGGGATGAGGGTCCAATAGAGATTCACCTCTTCGTTTTCGTTGTAGTTCTCTTTCCAGATGTTGATAGTTGTGGAGATGTTACCTCGGATCCTATTGGACTGTCAGAAGATACCTCCCGCCCAGTCCCATATTTATGTTGTGTAGGTGCATTCGTCAAGGAGATGGTTTTTTGTTTCTTCCTTGGCTTGACAGAGGTGACATATGGAAGGACCTATGAATCCCCTTTTCCTTAGGTTTTCCCAAGTTAGAATTCGGTTGTGGAGTATTAACCTTTGGAAAAAAATTATTTTTGGCCAATGGGGGTTGTTCCAAAGCTTATCCCATTGTTGCGTTGGTTCTTCTTGGTCCTGGTCTACGATATAGTGTTGGACTTCTTTTAGATTGAATTCCCCACCGTCTTTTTGTCCCCATCTCAGCTGGTCATTTCCTTCCTTGACTGTTATTTTTCGTCTCCCCAATTTCTCCTCCACTTCGTTTGTTGTTGTTGTGGTTTGGTCTCTATTCTGTTGAGTGAGAGTGTTCCAGATTCTCCATTTGTTGCGATCTATTTCTTGTTTCCAGTAATGGTATACTCTGGTTTTACCTTGCACAATCAACTCCTGTTGGAGTTCCTCCCTGTCTGGGTTTTCCATTCTAGGTTCCTGTTGCTAGGTGTCCTCCCAGAATCTGGTTGTTCTGCCATTCCTTACTTCCCAAAAGCTGTGTGCCTGAATCCATGCTTTGTTGCACCAGGCTAGGTTCCAGATGGTTGAACTTTCCCTGGTGCCTTTGAAGCGGATTATGTCATGGTCGCTTATGTCCGGGGCATACTTTGCCTTCCACAGGTTTTCCCATGGTGTAGTAGTTTCTTTGACCCAACGCCACCAGAGTTTCACCCCGTAGGCGTCATTGGTCACTTGCGGGTCTTGTAACCCCAGGCCTCCTTTGCTTTTTGGTTTACAAACCTTCTCCCAAGCCACCAGGGCCCATTTTTTCTTTGTTTCCACTCCTCGCCACAGGAAGTCCATTTGGATGGTTCTTATTTTTTGTAGTATCCCTTGGGGGGTTGGGAAAACAGACATCATAAAGGTTGGAATTGCTTACAAAACAGAGTTGGTCAGAATAAGTCTGCCAGCTAGGTTGAGGGATCTGTCCGTCCAATTTTTCACCCGCTCCTGTAACTTATTGATTATTCCTTCCCAGTTTGACATTTTGTAAGATTTGTCTGTAAGGGGAATGCCCAAGTACTTAGTTGGGAGTGCTTTGTGTTTAAAGCCCAAAATGTTGGCCAAATTTCTTTGGATTGCGGGGTTGGTATTGAAGAAGAAGATCATAGATTTGGAATGGTTGATCTCTGCACCTGAGGCTCCCCCAAACTCTTATAGGATTCGTTTGTAGGCTTTTGCTTCCTTGACCGTGGGTATGCCATGAAGTGAGGTGTCATACACAAACTGTTGGTGTGTGGAAGTAGGGCAATTTTCGAAAGGTTTGATACCTGTTATTTCACCTGTTGCGGTTGCGCTTTTTATGCTTCGACTTAGACCTTCCATCATCATAATGAACAGGAAGGGGGACAACGGGTCTCCTTATATGATGCCTCTCGTGGGCCAGAAAGGTTTGGCAGGGGCTCCATTTATTAGTAGTGAGTAGCTTGTTGTGGATATTAAGCTGAATATCCAGCTGATCCAGTGTTCGATGAAACCAAAAGCTTCCAAAGTCTTGACCATATAGTGCCAGCTAATTTTGTCATAATCTTTTGCTAGGTCAAGTTGTATTATCATTCCCCCTCTCTTCTGAATCTTCAGGGTGTGGATAAGCTCGTGGGCATGGATGATATTGTCCATTATTTGTCTTCCTTCCACGAAGCCTGCCTATTCTTGTGAGACCAGTGTGGGTAGGAGGGGTTTCAATCTATTTGCTATAACTTTGGAGATTATCTTATAAACCACATTGCACGATGCTATAGGTTTGTAACGATCATGGATTTTGGCTTCATTTTCTTTGGGGATTAGTGTAATCATTATAGCATTTAGCGCTTTTAGAATGGAGGCTGACCTTCTGGAGTCTTCCACTACCCTATAAACGTTGTGTTTGACAATTTCCTAGCAGACTTTAAAGAACTCCACTGTGAAGCCATCTGGACCTGGGGCTTTCCCATTGGGCATTTCCTGGAGTACTTGTTCAATTTCCTCCTCAACAATGGGTCTGTTTAGGTTGTTATTTTGTTCCTCGGTGACCAGGCGAGGGATGTGTGGGATTATCCTTTGTATGGCCTCCGTTCTGTCTTGGTTGGGTTCCTGGGCTATCCCGTGGAAGTGGTTTACTAGAGTAGTTTCGATCTCCTTATGTGACTCTCGCTTTATTCCATCCTGGTCCTTAATCTTCAAGATTTTGTTATGGGCTCTTCTGGCCATGGTTGTTCTATGAAAAAACTTGGTGTTCCGCTCTCCTTCCCTTATCCATCTGATACGATACTTTTGTCACCAAAGTGTTTCTTCCTGCTGGCATCGAGATTCCCATTCTTGGGTCATCTGGAGCTCTTCCTTTTTTTGATCCTCCGTATAGCCCTCCGAAATGCAGCTTTACTGGAGTTTTTTTCATTTTTTCTTCTATGTTGTTTGTCTCTTGGTTTATATTCCCAAAAGTGTCCTTGTTCCACTCCTTGAGTTTATATTTGATGTACTTTAGTTTCTTATAGAGTTTGAACATCCTTGTCCCTTGATCTGGTTGCTCCTCTCACCACCACTGTTTGATTCTTTCCTTGAAAGGTGTTCAATCCAAAATTTCTCAAATCTCAATGGTTTGTTCTTTGGTGTGGTTTGGAAGCCTGCTTCCAGTTGCACTGGCCAGTGATCAGATCCCCCCCAGGGAAGGATGTTGCAATCTAAGGTTAGCCCTTGCATAATGATTGACTCTGATACTAAGAATCTGTCAAGTCTTGTTGTTATCTGATACTGGTTCATCCGTTTATTGTTCCAGGTGAACTGACCATTTTTAGTTTTGAGGTCTACCATCTCCGCTGTGTTTATGAACTTTGAGAATTCTTCCGCATCCCTATCCAATCTTCTTGTACCTCCTTTTTTCTCCGCAAGTGACGTGATGATGTTGAAGTCCCCTGCCAGGATCCATTTGAGGTTGTTGAATCGGGTTTTAAGGTCTTCTAGGTCGTGTATCATTCCTTTGTCTTCCTTTGACACCTAGGGCTCATAAACATTAGTGCATAGAATCACCTCTATGTTTCCAGTGATTTGCATGCGTACCGTAAGGGTGTGCATGGTCGCTTCGACTGCTATTAGGCTCAATACTTGTGGGTTCCACGAGGTGAGAATACCTCCTGCCATTTGGTGGCCTCCGATAGCCATCATCTTGTACTTGCGCCATTGTTGTTTACTGATTGCCTCAATTATGTCTGTAGTGCATTTTGTCTCTTGAATGAAACATAGATATAGTTGTTCCTGCTTTAGTCTATTTCTAATGATTCTTTGTTTTCTCGGGTTGTTTAGGCCTCTCATATTCCAAGTTATAACCTTCATTTAAACAAGTGGGGGGGAGTTGGGGAAGAGTTTCTTGATCTTACCCGAGTTTATCAATAGCGCTCCAAGCTCCTGTAGGGCTATGCTATTTGATTTCCTACCTTTTTTCCTCCTCGTCTGCTTAGGTGAGAGTTGTGGTTGTCCCTCGTCGGCTTTGACTCCTAGGTGTCCTATCTCCCCGTGTGTGTGCTTTAGTCCTCTAGCTTTGGTTTCCTCCCTTAGGAGAAACATGTATTGAATGTCGTCAAGTTGCTCTGTTGGAACATTGTCTACTCCTTGTCTTTTCCATTGCTCTAGTATGTTCAGGAGATCTATCCCTTCCTTTTCCACAAGGTCTCTGAGATCATGATCTTATGTGCCTACTTCACTCAAGGTCGTTTCTGCATCTCCCTCTGCTTCTTGCATGGGGGTGTTGTCGTCTCTGGTTTCTCCATCCATTGGGGTTGCGCAACTCCCATGTTCCTTCTTGTTACTTGGCCAATCGGTGGGCTCGTTTGTTGCTTGTTCTCTGATTTCTTGAGCTTTTGCCGAATCCTTTTCTTCTTCTACCCCTTTTTGTCCCTTCCTTCCATTTTATTCCGGGTCTTCGGGTTATTTCCTGCTGGGGTTTTACTCTGTTTTTTGTTTGCTCTGCTTCTGGGGTTCGGTTTTATAAACCCATCCTCATCCTGCTATGGTTTGGGGTTTTCCACTTCCTGCTTTTTATTAAGAAGGCATTCTTTGATCAGGTGGCCATGTTCATGGCATCTTCTGCATCTGAAGGGGATCTGTTCATAATCTATGTTTTGGATCCATTCCTCATCCCTGAATTCCAGGCCCATGGCTTCTGGGAGTGCTCCGGACACATCCATCTCTATGCAGATTCTTGCGTAAGATGTATATCTCCCTTTTAGGGTGGATTATGAGGTCTTCAAATATTTTCCCAGTTTGTTTCCTATTGCTTCAAAAGTAGAGGGCAACCAGTAGTCTAAAGGTAAGGAATAAAATCTCAGGCAGACCGACACCTTTTTGAAAGTCTCTTTTTCTGGGGAGAAAGTTTCCTTCCATGGCTGCATATACAGTCCTGCCGAGGCGTGGAAGTATGGACCTCCCTCAAAGACTCTATCCCCGTTCTCCAGGTTCATGAATACTGCTGCGAAGAAGCCTTTCGAGCCCAGGTGGAGCTCCACTTCTCCATTTGGCTTCCAGTGATATTTAATCCAATTGCACAGCGTTCTTTCTGTGGGCCATAAACCCATGAACTTACAGATTAGCGCATGTGTCTTCATCTGGTCCCTGTAGAGTTGCGTTTGCGGATCCTCCAGTATCACCTTTGGTATCATTGTTGTTTTGGGTTTGCACGGGTTGTGCCCTTCTGTCCCGTTGGGCTTCGATGTGTCTTGCGCCTCACTTTGAGTTTCTCCGGTGTCTTCTCCCATGAAATCGCTTTTGCCCTGGTTCCTTTCCTGGCCTTTTTCTGGGTTTGATCCCAAGGTGCGTGTCATTGGTGCCTTGAAAACTATGCCTCTTGGCCCTTTCCCTCTGTCCACCACTAATTATACAAAGTATGAGAAGAGAAATATGTAAGGGAAAGAAAACAATCTACAGTGACCATTAGTATTATACATGCAACAAGCTATTGAATTATCCACAACACCCCATATTGTTTCGGCATGTGTGTTTACGCCAAAGGTGTGTGCGCCAATGTAACACAACATTATTTTAATATGACTAAGTTTTGAATTAGTACAACCCAAACATAGCACCAAAACAAAGAAACTAGGATTTGACCATGTTTATGACATAGTAATAATTCACCTCTCTATCTTACACGAAAGTTAATTATTGTGATGTACATCCCATGTTATCTTTTTTATAACTCTACACCTTTAAAACAATGAACAAATCCACAAATTTATATATTTCTTTCGATAAATTCCCTTTAACATTATTTGTCCCATCGTAAACTTTAACTTATTTCATAATCAACAAGATAATAACCCTTAACCACATCATGCATTAAATATAAAATCCAAAAACAACACTCAATCACATCATAATTTACATATATAATCCATAAAGTAAAGGATCCAACAAGGTGTTTCTAGATCTCCATGTGGTTTTAGGTTTTACTAGTAAGTTGATAAACTATGATAAGTTGAAAGTGAAAAAGTAAACACTAAATTACAAATCCAACGAGGTGTTTTTGGATCTCCATGTGGTTTTACTGGGAAGTTGATAAACTATGATAAGTTGAAAGTAAAAAAATAAACACTAAATTACAAAAACAATGCCACCCTTGTTGAGTAAAGTCTTTTCAAACATATGCCCTAGGCCATAATTCTATCAATAAATTATACTCTAGCATTGTGTATTCTTCCCTATGGTCTAGCCCTTGGTCCTATCAATAATTCATAGTGTTCATTGCTAGCATTTGTTTAATCTTTTCTATTGAACATCCAAGTGAGGTCACATTATCTATGTGAGATATCACCTTCCTCGGGCAGTTTAGTTTAGGCAATGCGCCACATCATTCCCTTGTCACTTATGTCAATTAACATGGAAGTGAAAGCGATCCTTGTAGATCAAATCTAATAAGAATATGGTACTTGCAAGACGAAAACTATGATTTATAATAATTAGTAAAGTAGAATCGCAATGAGTAACTTATTGACTTCTTCCCGAAATTAACAAAATTTTGGTTGATTTTCAACGGGAGACATCCATTCAACTAACTCGATGTGCATGATATATATTGTGCGCTCCGTATAGATGAATGTCCATATATTGAAGAGCTAAAATTCACATAAATAATTATTGGACATGTAAATGGATATTAATTTTCTAAATTAAAATTGGAAAAAAATAATGTCGTACCTCCGACATAAAAGGAATTCAAAAAGTGGATAATACGGAGAGACAAAACAATGTGTAAGTTGGCCACGATCGATTAAGAGAAATAATGAATTTTATTAATATTTTTATTAGTGCACTTTTGCATTTTATTCCCACTAGTAATTTTCGTCTTTAACATTGATATCCAAATTGGATTTTATTGCTCTCCACTAGCATTAATTTATATTCCATTGTGAGGGTCATATCCCATAATGATATCGCTAGACCAAACTATCAACTACTACTTTTTAAGGTTCTTAATTCCAAGGACATATCCTAATCGAGGACATTTAAAACTTTATATTGGCTTTCTCTACTATGTGCCATGCATTAATTACATTCTATATCATTCTATACAATGAATTAGGGAGCCCCATCATTATATATATCAAAAGTCAATGCATATAAATATTAAGGAAATCATGTGTATACTACATGTCCGGTAATGTGGCCTATTTATGAGATGTTGATGTCCACTAGAAGTGCTACTATTTCTCTAATGGGGTCATCTTAAGGGAATTAAACATATCTAGACACAAGATGCATTGCATCATTAGTAATTTCTGCGAACCTTCCCTTCATTATCATATTTATTTTCTTAAATATGAAAAGGACACAACAAATTATTATTTTTTTAAATTTGAAAAGGAGACAACAAAAGAAGGTAATAAGTGCGTAGCAAAGGAATGTAATAAGTGGCCGTACTTTTTTTCGGCTAGAGAGATATCATTATCTAGAGGTTCTAAATAATTGTGATTGAAGATAGGGTAATAGGCGAAATGGACATCGTTGTAATTATTCTAGTAGTCGGCAAGCTTAATGTCGGCACGTCTTTTGGATTTATTGATTAGCCCAACCTCCGCTAAACTTGAAGGATCACCAAACTCGAAGAATAGTCGCTTTTTATATATATTTTTTCTTATAATGTTTTTTTATATGAAAGAAAAATAAAATAAAATTATTGATGAAAATTATTTTAGATTAATTTCTATGGGAAAAGATTAGATAACTTGAATTTTTTTTGGTAAATAATAACTCTTTTCTAGATTAAGGAAGGCGATAAGTATTGCCAAACACAATGTGAAGTTGTAGTGTTTTTTTTAAGGTAGTATAGGGGCATGTGGAATGAGGTGTATCATGAATTCTTTATGGTTAGTTAGCAATCAATTTTTTGTATAACATATTTGCGTGCATGGCTGTAAAATTTTGATATGCAATGTTCACGAGGATACTATCACATTACAATGTTGTCATAATAATTATAATAACAATAATTTTATTTTAAGGTCATGATTAAGACAAACACCAAGTTGGTGTATGAGACCCCCTTGTTTGTGGGACAAGGGACCCTCTTCGCACAATGATTTGACTGCTAAAGTCTACGGAGGTGTACATACCCTACTCCCCTCTGGATTTGAACCAATAACCTCCAAGGAGGAAACACATGTTCTTAACGATTAGGCCCACTCAAGTTCTACTATGACCATAGGAACGATAATACACATGTAATTTGACAGAACTATGACCATTATGCAATCGTCCCAAATAAACTAAACACCCTCATTTTTTAATATAAAATGGTTAACTTGAATTATAGTAAATAAATATAACGAGACTTTGTCATGATATTTAAAATGACAAAACCATGCAGTTAACCGCAAGTTAAAAACTTTACAATACATAATTCAAGTTTCACTTTAGTATACAATAACATATTATTTATTTTCTCTTATTCTTAAATGTTAAGGGAGATTGTTCTTTGTATTATTTCGTATAATTGTTTTTATCAAACACCTTTTCTTTACTAAAACCATATTAGATCTTTAAATTATATACAGAAAAAGGATTTACATCAAATCCCAAAGGGGATTTACCATGACGAAAACCAAATCCTCTCCCTAGTAACAATGATCGACGTTTTCATAACAAAACGTAACAGTGTTTTGGACCACATAGATATCTCCAATGAAAACATACTGAGATAAAAACATATTGTTCTCTGTATCAACAATAAATATCAGAAGAAAACAAAATAAAACTAGAAATCAACTTGTTGGAGACTGGGGTTTCTCCTTTGCCACCACCTCTAGGATCAAATATGTGTCCTTGTCATCTTCTTGGACTGCATCTGAAGACTATGAATCAATGTCCAACACAATTGGATTGGCCCTAGTGCCCACTGAGATTGAGGATCCCTCCCCTTGTTTCCTTTTGTATTCCTTGTCATATGCTTGAGAAACAATGATTTTTACACCAAACATTGTCTGGCACATCGCTTTGAACTTCCCTTCAAAGATACATATGTTATGTAGAATATCCTACTGCTCCTATTTGTTCTTCTCGAGAGCTTGCGCCACAAGGGCCTTCATTATCCAATAAGCCCCAACAATCTTTAAATACTTTGTGTCTTGAGTTCGGGAGTAAACACGGTCCCTCACCCAATCCTAAACTTCCTCCAAAATTTGAGCATCGGGGGTCACCAAGCGTTGAGCTCGAATTGCCGCCTCCACCTCTTCAATCTCCTTCTTAACCGCCTCTGATAAATTCTCCTAAAACTTGTGCCTAGCATTCCAATCATCCCTTTTTTCTCTAGTAGAGGAAATCAAATCTTGAGAAAATGATGCCTTGCCACTCCCCTAGCCTTAGATTTCCTCACGTTCGCCCCCTTACCAATGCCCCTTGCCATCATATGGTCCGAGAGAAAACACAAGTAGAGACTAGATTGAAAATGAGATGACAATATCCACAAACCCAACTAAAATCCCATAGTTGTTGACCCGCCAGAGAGCTCCCCAAGACTTCTCATCAAAATACAACGCCCTTTCAATCCCACCTATAAACTTAAAACCAAAACTAGTCTTGAACCCAAACCTTTACCACAAACCAATGCCCGCAAAACAGAACCACAGAGGGATTCAAAATATTACTTGTCGGGCTCTCCCCTGTGAGCTAGCCCAAGCTTTCTTGTCGAGGCCACCCTCCTTTCCCAAGCCAATTTTGACCATCTAGCATCTCAGCTCGAACCATTTGAGAAAATAGACCAATACCACTTAGTGTACTCATCATCGTATGATTACTTAGACTTCCCCTTATCAGACTATAATTCAATCCATCCCTCTCTATACTTCCACTATTTAACTCCCACCTCCACATATTAGATCTCTATGTACTAACCTTGTACCTCTCTAGTCCAGGATCTATCACATTCATCATTTCAATGATTAGGAAAAGAGGTGGCATGCCCCTCCCAGCATGGGTCATCCACCACCTTGCTCATATGAAATTTTGTCAATCTCTCTCCCCTTGAAGGACTTATTACGCATGGCAGGTTGATTACCTAATACACCATGTGGGTATCTCATGCCCCAATTGTTGTCACTCCATCTAGGAAATTGTTTTATCAAACTTAATTTTGTATATATTTTTTTATTTTTTAAATTTTATATTCTATTTTTTTGTTTGTTTGTTAGAAATGTGCCTGTAACCTACAGGGCCAACATTTTTAACCATTGGCTACAACCCAATGGCATTTAAGTCGACAAAATCACCCGAGGATCGCACCCGGCCTGGGCCACACTAACCCTCAACATGGTTGTATTTTTGGGTGTCTCCTCCCGACTAAACTCATCGTAAAGATGTTAAACTTGGATCGCCTAGCAAACGAAACCCACACCTTAACTGGTTGAGCTAACAAGAATTAACAATTTTATATTCAATTTAAGTCTTCTTCATTTTTCTTTAAACTCAATTTACATTTAAAATGTTATTTTTTTAGTTGCTTTAAGTACTTCTTTTATTTATTTTATATCTTCTTTACCAAATCCGATTGACCACTTTTGTTCACTTATAAAAAAATATATATATTAAAATTAAATATAAAACATTATAATAAATTAAACTAACTACTTGAGAAAGTGAAAGATGGCTATTAAAATTAAATATAAAACATTTATAATGAATTAAATTAACTACTTGAGAAAGTGAAAGATGGTTATGGGGAAGCATGTTATTTTGTGGATTTCTTTATTGCAACATTGGTTATGCTTCTTAATTATTATTAATATGAATTATTTATGATAACGATATAAAATGAAATATAAAAAGTATAAAAATTTATGGTTGAAAATATTATTTAATTAATATGAATTATTTATGATAATGATATAAAATGAAATATAAAAAGTATAAAAATTTATGGTTGAAAATATTATTAATAATTGAAATTTATTTTTGCAACATTGGTTATGTTTCTTAATTATTATTCAATATGAATTATTTATGATAATCATATAAAATGAAATATAAAAAATATAAAATTTTATGGTTGAAAATATTATTAATAGTTGATTTTTTTTTTTACATATTTTAATAAATATAAAAATGTAAAGATATTTGAAATATGATAACTATTTTAATTAATAAATTATTGATTAATAATTTTTTGAATATGTTTTTAAAATACTTTTTATATTTAAATTTAAGCACCTAATACCTATTAAAAATTGATATGTCTTATTAAGCATCCAATATATATATATATATATATATATTAAATAAAAAAGAGAGGGTAGTACCTTCTATATTAGATAATCAAAAAACATGGACAAAATACAGTGTCATGGCTAAAAACCACCAAAAATACTGCCGGTATCCGGAAACCAGTATAGCTAAGGGGCCAATAGCAGTTATAATAATAAAACATTTAGTTCAGAGCCCCTGTCCTGCCCGAAGGAAACCAGAACAGGGGCTAATGGTTCAAGAGTGTATAAAACAGCAAAGCAGAAAACAAAAGCCAAGTGGCAGTAAAACCTATTCATCCCTTGCACCGTCACCTTCACTCGCCTGCCAAGCGTACCTGGCTGGAATAGCAAACTCCTGCTCACACGTGGGGCACCTGAGCTGAGCAGGAGCTCCAGAAAGTGCGCCGAGGAGGATGTCTACACGCTGGCTCATGAGGAGCATCCTGAGTTCCACATCCGCCAAGTGGCTGCGTAGCTCAAAGATCAATGCCAAGTGTTCATCACTGCGAAGAGAACCATACAAACCGTCACCCTGGCCACTGCTGGGGGCAGTTCCCGCATCCATTTCCTCTCCCGAATCAGCCGCTGCCTTACTCTTTTCCTCGCGAATCTCATTGCCCGGAGTCTTCTCTGCATGAATAGATGGCAAGTCGTCCGTCCAGGGAACTTCTTCGACGATACAGCCTGGTACATAGTCGTAACATATCAAAGCTCGAACAGGACTCTCCATGGCTTGTGGCGCCTCCATGCAGGGCAGGTCTCCACTGGTCGGCTCCTCTTCCATTATACAAGTGGACAACGCAACCTCGGGCTCGGCGTCCCTAGCATTACTCAAGTTAGAAAACGAACCTTCCCTGCTGCCTCCAGCCTTTCGCTCAGCAATGATGTCGAGCAACTTTCGCCTCTCTTCACGCGCTTTTTTACGAAGAATTGAGGATGCTAAAGCGAGAGCACATTCCAACTGTTTCTTCCTGCGACGCTGCGCCCTGTGGGCGTCCCAAGCCGAGCCCCGACGGGGCCTGGCACGCTCTCGAACCATTGAAACAGAGCAAATATCGCCAATATAGAGCCAGAACCGCGCAAGACGGGAGGTCTTAAACCAGAGCAGCAGCAGGTGCAAGTCCCTAACAAACCATCTCAGACAAGGAGCGAATTCATAAAAATCCGAGAACAAAGAGCCCTGGGAGGCCTCACCAAAGCATATTGCATAAATGACGAACGACCGAGCGAGTGCCATAACAAATGCTCTCTGTCCGTGCGCATAATCCAGCACATAACTAGACTTCATTAGAATCTGTCCTTCCGGATCCATAATCTGCTTGAGCTCGCGGGAGAAATAAATGATCGCGCGAGGGAGCATCGCCGTCGTATGAACTCTGCGATGGCCAGCCCCCAGCGTTAATACTAATGCGTGGGTGGCTGCCATCCGAAGTTAAACCTGCACTTAGTGCTTGCCCATGTGTCATTGACCCCGAGCGTCGTGTCACCCCATCCGGGGATTAAGCATCCAATATTAAGATGATATGTCATATCAAATTATTATAGTTAAAATATTATAACTATTTTAATCAATAAAATATTGATTAATAATCTTTTGAATATGTTTTTTTAGATACTTCTTATATTAAGTTTAAAGACCTAATACCTATTAAGAATTAATATGTCATATTAAAGACCCAATATTGTGTTGATATGTCATATCAAATTGTTTGATTAATAATCTTTTGAATATGTTTTTTTAGATACTTCTTATATTAAGTTTAAGCACCTAATACCTATTAAGAATTAATATGTCATATTAAAGACCCAATATTGTGTTGATATGTCATATCAAATTGTTAAAGTTGATATGTCATATCACATTGTAAATGCCATGTCATGACTCAAATTTAATGGTGACCACAACCTTACTCTTTCATGGAACGAAATTTACAACACCTCTCCTTAACCAATTCACCAAAATCCCTATTGTAATTAATATATTTTATATATGTTTGTAAAATAATTTCACAATAGAAGAAGGCATAAACCTAAATCATAAATATACACAATTTCTATAGGAATAAAGCAACCCTTCGATGCTTTTTTTATAAAATATTTTTTTCGTATTAAAAAATCAAAATAGTTTTTTAATAAAAGGAACCACTCTTATCAAGGTGGCGGTGGGGTGTGAAGTGTCACATATAGATTGTGATGTGTTTTTGTTTCATCTTGTTATGTTTGTGAATTGTGTATTATTTACGAAGAAAAGAAAATGAAATGCATTGAAAACTTATTTATTATTTATAATATTTTTATTTTTTAATTTTTATTAAGAAGAAATGTTATTAATTAACAATGAGCATTAGAAAAGAGATCTTATTTATTTATATATATATATACATGATTTGACAAATTTGAAGAGGGTTGATGTGCTACAAAGTAACATTACTATTTGAAACATCATATTCTTTATAGTTGTGTCTATTAAAAATGTCTCTTTGTAAGCTAAATATGCAAGTCTAAAAGATATATACAAAACAAAGAAAATGTGTGGGCTCAAAAAATGAAATTATTCAATATTTTAAAATCAATTAATACAAAGGAAAATGGGAATCATATATTACATATAAAAGTATAAGCATGGTCATAATAGGCGGTCAATTGTTGTATGGCTTATAACATGCTCATTTATTACTTGAATCATTATAAATTGTTGGCGCTTGATCATTGATTATGTTTTTTTTTGTTACTTGGATTTTCACTTCATAATCGATTGACCTTTAAATGGATTTTTACTGTGAACACTTTTGTAGCTTATAGTTGGCCTCATTATCTTCCTAAGTACACTTGGTGCCATCGGTCACACAACATTAGGATTATGTTTGACTAATTACATGTTCGTTCCCACTAACTATAGTTTGAGACTCACCACCATGTCTCACAACATGATAGAATTTATCAATTGTGCCATCTAATTGACACTAAAACGAAGGATAACTTCATCTTCCAATGCCCCATATTTTTTTTCATTGTAATTTTATTATGGTAAACAAAATTACATTCAACAAATGCATTCCCACATTTTATGTATCTCCTCATACCGAGGGATCATAATAGTATGGGTCAAGTGTATCATTGATTCCTCTACTAGTCATAAAGAAAAATAGAAGTATACAAAATATCATCTCACAAAGTTGCTTGTAATATACATTCCATGAGTGTCATTGTATTAAAAACAAAAATTTATGGTCATAACTTTGAAGTATTTCAAGATCCTTTAATAGTCCTGCCAAAGCCATTATATATAAAGAGGCTTATGTATAATTATCCCCATGATTAAGTGAAGGGTGCATGAATGTATTAAATGGAGTGTCCCTCCACTTTCTCCTGAACGATCCAAGATCCTTAATCCAAGAGTAATTGAGCTTTTGATAGGCCATCAACTTCCTTTTTCCTTTCTTTGTACACATGCTGAAAATATATAAGGTTAAAGAAAGTACAAGCAAGATGAATCTCCTCAAATATAAGTTGGAGAATGTAGTTTCCCAAAGAGTATGTTCCATTCATCCAATTCACCACCATTTAAAAATCACCAGAGATTTGAAATTTTTGAGCACCCTTTTTTTGTTGCCAAGGATAACAATAGATTTAATGCCAATAGTTCAACCCCATTGTTGGTCCCCTTATCTAGTCCTTTTTTAAAAGAGATTACACGAAGATCAATTAAATAAATCATGCCTCTAGTGCCATAGAGTGGTATATCACCTTAGCAAGCTCCATCAAAATAAGCCCTAACGTAACTCTAATCAATCTAATCCTCATATATTTGACTGGGTGGCTTGATCTTTGTGGCTCATACACATCCATCTAGGATATGCATACTCTTCATATCACATTGTATAGGAGGGATAATCTTATCTTCAAATATTTGTGAGAATTTTTTGGGTATGTGTTATGTTCTTTGCACGACCAACACCATGCACGATTTGTTGCATCTGATGCAACCGGGGAGGGTCACAGGGGGGCGAAGCCCTCCAAAAAAAATTTAGGCAATTTTTGCATCCATTTTTTAGTGGTTTTCAGCACCCAGTTTTTTCTTTTGGAAATTTTGTCGTGCATGGGTGGATTTGTGGCTTGGCCCATGGTTTTCTAATTTCGATTAAGGAATTAGGGTTGTAGTATAATCTGGGTCAATGGATTAGTGGTTTTGGATGTCATAGGATCCTATATATAGTGTATTGTAAACAATGGAGTGTGAAGATGATAAATAATAATTAGAGTTGTTGTTGTAAACAAGTTGTTGGTTTTCCCGGTCGGTTTCCAAGGTAAATCTTGTGTATATGTATGATTTCAATTGTGTTATTTTTTGTTTTTTAAGAATCTATGTGTGCATTGCTCACGTCCTGGCCCATTACGATGGAGTATCACTAGCCTTCTAAAGGCTTTCATTAGATGTAATCCTTTGGCTCTAAAACCACAAGCTACCAAAACAATGTGCTCAAAACCACCACTATTGACCTAACAACTTTGACTCTTTCACCGAATCAAGTTTAACCTAACATTCTCCCCTTTAAACTTGACTTGGGGTTTCCCATGACCAAATCCAGCCAAACCTCCCTCAAAGTCAGGGTATCCAAGAATCTTGCATGCTCCCCCTTATCACCTAGGTCTTTTTCTAGACTTTACTGGTGAAATTTCAAACAAGGGGTAGGAATGCCTAATCGGGTCTTACTGTCATATTCCCATTTACATTCAACTCTATTAAATTTTAATTAATTTTTTTTCATTGTTGTTATCCTGACACTTATATCACCATCCTCTTTCCTTTCCATTGCTTTCATCTATTCAACCCATGTCTCCCATGCACCCAGATCCCATGGCTTCACCATTCAAACCCTCCTTTCAGGATATTTTATTAGCCAAACAAACTGTCAACTCTTATACCATTTGTTAGGAAATTAAAATGCGAGAAAGATAAAAATAACTAGAGATACTAGCTAACCAAACTCCCCAAAACATAATCAAAGGCAGTGCATTGTACTTATTTTTCTTAAACAAGAATGGGTAGATTTATATTAACAAAATGTTGCAGTCAAGTACACCAATGCTTTAAAAAACAACCACATGAATCTATTTTGATACAAACGAGCATCTCCTATATCTAAAAATATGCATACTACAATTGTAGATTCTTGAAACACTTGTTGGTATATATTCTTACATAAATGACTAGAGACAGAGATACTTTGAAGAACATAAAAGAAAAAAAAAGAAAAAAAAAAAAAAAAAATAGCCGATGAAATTTTGAGAGAGGTGTCCACTTGAATGTTGCCTCTCATGACCAAGCTTTGTCCATATATGTTATGTTGAACTGTAATGCCACCTTGGGCTGCAACTGACCCAACTAAATTGACTGTCAGAGTCTAAACCTTGTCTTGTGAATTCATCAGGGAGGATACATTTTTCCTAAGGGTTAGATTTGTTGATGTTTTACTCATACAACTAACAATTACTGTTCTTCTTTATTATTACAATCATTTAGCACACTAGTTGTATAAATAAGATCACTGAAATAGAGGCAATCACAGAAACAATAGAGACACATAGATTATCCTGGGAAACCCTCATGGGGAAGAAAACCCAGCAAAAACTTCCTCAATATAGATATACCAAAAACAAAGCAAAAGATCCTCCTCTGCTCCTTCACTAGGAAAGAGTAGTGCACCACTTAACCAAGACATAGACCAAAACCCTTCTCAACATCACATCTAGTTGCAGTAGCAGTTCCTCCAAGACTTGCACACTTCTTCGTAGCTGCAGAGCTAGTGTGTGTGTGAGTGTGCAAATGAGGTGCTAGCCTCCTTTATAAATAATAGTCTGGCCTCCCTTAATCAGGTTTGGGCCGAACTGTCACTTTACCCTTTTAATTTACATTTAATTGTCAAGGCACAAAAGGGTCGACTTTTACAAAGGCACAATAGGGCCTATATAATAAATATAATATAACAATATTATTCAACACTCCCTCTTAGGTAGAATATTCTTCGAAGTTACAATATTTCAACACTCCCCATTAAAAAGAAGGGTATTCTACTGACAACATTAATAACAACTGACTAGACTCAATATCTGGAACATTGTCTGTCATATCTATAAATGATCGAAAGTTTTTCTCGTCATCAACATCAGTAGAAACTGAGCATCGTCATCATCTGCAACGCGGAGTTCGAGTAACATCATCATCATCAATAACATGAAGCCGGAACATCAACATCAACAACATGAAGCTGGAACAACAACATCAATGGCAACATAATGAGACAGGAATATCAACAACAACAACAACACTGGGCACTCCAACAGCCCGTCCATTCGGACCTTAGGGGATTTGTCCATGGATAATAAAATCCCCTAGGATATAAATCCTAACGAGCTGCCACACGACTGACCACAACAAGTATATACATACAAAGGCACTCTGATAGACCATCCATCCAGACCTTATGAAATCTGTCCAGGGATCATAAATCCCCTAGGATATAAATCCTAACGAGTTTCCCTACTGGTGGTAAGGATACCATAGTATCATCAACATCACTCCCCCTTTCGAGGGAAGTCCTTTCAAACTATACCAAGCTTATCTCAGAAGTACTCAAACTTCACACGAGACAGAGGCTTGATCAACACATCTTCTACTTGCTCATTTATACCAACATACTGGAGTTTCACAACTCCCTTATGTACCATATCACGAATGTAGTGGTACAAGATTTCAATGTGCTTCAGCTTATCGTGGAACATTGGGTTCTCTGTCATCTTTATGCAACTATGGTTATCACAAAACATCACGGTAGCATCCATCTCTAGGTCAAATGGACCTGTCAACAACTTTCAAATCCATATGGCTTCACAACTGGTGGAGCATGTTGCAATGTACTCTGCTTCTGTCGTATTGAGAGCAATACTCGATTGCTTCCTGCTTTTCTATGAATTCATGATTGACCCTAAACTAAAACAACATCTTGAAGTGATTTTTTTGTCTGAAGCACTTCCAGCCCAATTTGAATCAGTATAGCCATACAATCTGAAGTCACAATCTCCAGTATAACAGAGGACATAGTCCAACGTACCCTTAAGGTATCTCATCATGTGCTTTGTAGCTACAAGGTGAACATGCATGGGCTCCACCAGATACTGACTCAAGGTGTTCACAATAAAACATATATCTGGTTTGGTATTCGTTAGATACATCAATGAACCAATCACCTGTCTGTATAGAATAACATCAACTATTTCTGACGAAGTATCAACCAATAACTTCAGATTCATTTCCATAGGAGTGGACATGAATCTATAGTCCATCATGTCGAATCTCTTCAGAATTTCCACAACATACTTTCCTTGATTAAGGAAAATCTCTTTATGGGCTCTGCCATACTTCAAGACCTAAGAAATAGTGCATCAGGCCTAGGTCATTCATTTCAAATTCAATGACAAGCTTATTCTTACAATCTGTGATGAGATTTTCTCCATCTGTCAAGAATAAGTCATCTACATATAGCAACAATATAACTGGTCCATCATTCTCAATCTTGAAGTAAAGGTTGGGATCAACTCTGCTCTTGGTAAAGCCCAAGCTCATCATAAAACTATCAATCCTGCCATACTAAGCTCTTGGAGCTTGCTTCAACTTGCAGACATGAGTCTTCTTGTCCTGTACTTCGAAACCAAATTTTCATGTCACATTGTACCAACCTGGTACACTTGTTCAGCTACAACTCAATTTGCATAATCATGTGTTGGTTCTATGTGCTTTCTACAAAGCACTATTTGTCTCACTTCCTGAGAGTATGTCCTCTACTTTTTCCGCAATTGTTCCTTATGGAACTGGGACTCTGCACCTGCAGCTGTTATTTCTGAAGCTAAGAATGACTCCTCTATTCTCACTATAGTTTTTGAACTCTGAGAGTAGCTCCTCTATTCTATCACGACAACAAATTCATCTGAAACTGAGAGTGGTTGATACTTAAGGTAACTTTTCTTCTTTCATGGAAGTAATTCAATCTCAAATACAGGGACTGTTCCCTCTGAATCTCATACTGTATCAGAATCATGGTTGTTCTAACTGTCTTCAAGAACACTGGAACTATTTCTTCGATTACTAGAGCAAGTGTCTCGTCATAGTCTTCTCCCTCTTGCTGGGAGTATCCTCTGGACACAAATCATGATTTGTACATCTCTATACTATTATCTGCAACATGCTTGATCTGTTAGATCAATCTTAGAAGTCACCATCGACTTCCCTTCCGGTCTTAAGGAAAAATCCATATCCTGGTCCTTCTGACTGGCTTCCTCCTCGGTCATTGAAACAAGGGAATCTTATGAGGATATTTCATGTCCCCTAGAGGTCTCTGAAGCTATGATCTAGTCTTCTTAACTCATGGCATCTGTCTGTCAGTCCTAAAAGATGTCTCTTTTTTTTTCCATCTGATCCTTTCTTAGATCAGGCTTACTCCGAGTCTCCATGCTCCCTATGAAGCTTGACTCCCTCTGAGTCCATAAAATTTTTGGATCCAT
The DNA here is from genome assembly GCA_010110895.2 of Picea sitchensis. Lineage (NCBI taxonomy): Eukaryota > Viridiplantae > Streptophyta > Pinopsida > Pinales > Pinaceae > Picea > Picea sitchensis. The sequence goes on from SNQJ01S0151500.1 coordinate 21,301, forward strand.
CTGCTCCCTCTGATATGTATCGTCAATGCTATATGTCTTTGCATCCTACAAATTGTCACGGGCCCATGCTGGTCTTTTTTTCGTTACTGCATTGATTCTGGGTAGGCCCTTCTGTCTCTACTAACTCTTTCCGACGATCTGAAGAGTGATTAACTGCATCAAAGGGTTTTGTTCGATCATCTTTGGAGCCTTCTGTTCCTCATGATCTGTCTCCATACAAGATGTTATGTATCTAGCAAAAGTAGCTTCTTCTTATTCTTCTTTGGTACATGGATGTATATGGTCATATATACAACTTGGATAGTATGCGCCATGTCTCATCTAATATGTTGCCTCTTGAAACCGTCACTATAGCTCCCTCAGAGTTATCACCTGTGACCTACTCAGAGCAAGAACAACAAGGGAGAAACAATATACAAGAATAATACACATTGTAATAATAATAGAAATAATAGTGAGAACAATCGTCACAGTAGCTCCTTTAGAGCTATCATTTGTGACCTACCTGAAACAAGGGTCAAAAGTAAGAAATACAATAATAAGATATGAGAGAAACACTCTTCTAATGTTGTGATCAATCATTCCTCCATCGTAACCTGGAAACAAAACAAGAAGTTTCTCCTAGAGGAGATGTTAGTTATATCTGGTAAATGATTACAATAAGCATTTATCTTAATAATGCTCACATGCTACCAAGTATAAAACTTTTCAAAGATTGCTATCACAACTATAGTGTTTACTTGTAATGAGGAAGTTATCAAACTTGACATGTGCAAATTTGAATCTTATCAACTTAATCAATCAAACCTGGAACATGAAGTCTTGTCCTCAAGAATGAGTGTTGTTGCTTTTCTTCTGAGTCTCCTTCACTCAAGATGACAAGTATTCTCTTCAACCCGTCCTTTGTACTAAGATAATATGTTTTCTTGACAAAAATCTAAGTTAGAGAATAAACTCTATAGTATCAACCTTAATCAATTTAATACTTTTGACTTTAATTTTGACTAATGGTTAATTGATAGTCATAACCTCAACAGATCAAAATACAACCTAGATGTTCATAAGATCATAACAAATAGAGGCATATTAAATTGATCAAACCTGAGGTGCATTGTTCTTCTGAATGTGTTGGATTTGAGATCCCTCTGAATCTACGATTGTTGTTTAGACAAAATATTCTTTCTCTTGCAAATACCCATTAAAAATAATGATACAGTTAAACATATGTAAGTACATACCTCTGACAGTATCGGTAGGTAGTGGCACCATCTGGTAGTAGCAACAATAAATAACAAACCTTTAAAACTTCAAAGGTGTTGCAACTTGTAATTTAAAGGTAGGTGGAGATTTGCTAGGGTAAGGCGCACTAGGACAAAAAAAATCAGTCCGAACACTTCACAAAAACTTTCACTGCAACTGTTGTTGCCATTACAATTGGTGTTGCAATTGGCATGAAGGAACTGGTATAAAGGAACTGGCACTGCAACTTAGGGTTTTATGAGGAAACGCTAATTTCTCAAACTTCAAATTTTAGAATTCTAATATAGGGATTAGATGTGCCCTCATAGGGCGAGCTCCTAGATGTGGTTACTTCTCCGAACATCCTCCTTAAACAGGGAAAACGTGTTAGGGTCCTAACCCACACATAGGTAGAACAATATATTTGGATGTAATAAAGGTCAATATTAATAAGGCCTTTCAATAAAATAGAATAAGGCGGATGTAAGAAGACCTAATAGAAGCTTCTGCTTCTAGAAGGATCTTCCT
>SNQJ01S0151501.1:5788-39034 GCA_010110895.2 Picea sitchensis
CATATAGAGTTGGTTCTCTTGTAGAGTTGTACTTTATTCAGTTGTTTCTGAAAAGCCCCCGGATTGAAGTCGATAATAAAAAGAAAAATTGTACATACATCTTGTGTTCTTTGTGTTCCTTGTGGAGATGATTTGTTGATGATATGTTGTTGATATATGTTTTTGATATGTATTCACATCTAACTAATTGTAAATGAAAACAATGAGTAATTTACAAATGTTGAATGTTAACTAAGGAGTTTTTGTGTAAGAGGGAAGTTCTGGGAAAAAGATCCCCACTCTCATTCACCTCCCCCCCCCCTCTAAGTGTGGTAGGTGTGTCCAACAATAACAAGAGACAAGAAAAATCGTAAATTGACATTGTATTAGGGTGATTACATAAAGAAGTTGTTGGAGAGATTTAGAATGCAGAATGTAAAACCAGCTAGTACACATTTGGCTATCAATTTCAAATTAACCAAGGAAATGTGTCCCAATAAATAGGAGAAGATAGAATACATGTCCAGGGTCCCTTATGCATCAGTAGTTGGAAAATTGATGTATGTTATGGTGTGCACAAGACCAGATATTTCATATGTAGTGGGAATTGTGAGTAGGTAATTTGCTCCATAAATTCATACCTGGCATCAAGCCCTCTTACTTGTTATTTTTTCCAAGCCATCACTGAGCAGCTCTTCTTAAAAACCATATTTTTGAATATGTACGTGCCCTTTACCACTAATTCCCATGTACACACACTTGTTACACCACTACAGCTCGTGTACATATGCTAGCTACATCATTATAGCCTACGTATACCCACAAATGTTACAAAAATTAAAAAGTTGCAAGGAATTCGTTGAGATTACAGGCTATTGTGTAGTTTTCCAACTGTCCCACTGCCTATAGCCCGTCACCCAACCGAATAACCATCCTTTTTTCATATAAAAGGAGGTTTTGGGGTCTCATTCAAGACGTAAGCATAAGAACAGTGAAACTTTGCCCGTTTCACATCCCCTCCTTGCCCCAAGAATTTGCAGCCACCTTGTGAGTTTTGTTCCAGAATTGCCCATTCTTGCCTTTTTCCTCCATCATAAGCCTATGCCATTTTCATAGAAGAAGTGTGAGAGGAGAAAGATATGTGGAAGCGCAGTCGGAGCTTGGTGAAGAGGAGCCCAGACTAGGTTCAAGGAGCAATCGTCGATCTCATTGTAAGTAAACTTTGTGATATCAATAAGAGGAATACTTTTTATGTCCCGAAATATGATGTGTTCAATCTTTATGTTTGATTTATGTTTTATACTGACATCTAACCCACTAATTCATATATAAGATGCATGTTTGTATTTCCTTTTTTTTGTGTGTGTGAATGCAGGTCAGCCTTGGGAGGAGACATGTAGTCAGCGGAGCTATCGAATGCGGAAGGATTGACACCGGACACAAATTTTAAGGTAGAGTTACTGGATCTTTTCACTTTGTATTTTATACATGAATGTGGGGTATATTTGGGGTAGTTATAAAAAGTAGGAGACTTTTAGACGGTTAGATCTGCCTACATAATGAACCCTAGTGTAGTCCATAGGGGGGTTTTCCCACTATAGCATAACTGGAGACCATATTGGGGAAACCTCTAGTGTTTTAGGGGGTTTTATGGGTGTTTGATTAGTTTTTACCTTTTGAGTTTATTTCTGAGTCTGTTGAGTCTTTAAGGGATTTTGGTCACCTTTTGTTGTTGTACCAGGTCTCCCTGCCCTGTTAGTATACATGTTTGTCTTCTCTTTTGAGGAGTTACAGAGGTGTATGCGACCTGTAGCGGGTCTGCACGCGTACATACGTGCCCTTCCTTTAAACAGCCCACGTACATACATAGGTTTCTTAAGCACCAGTAGCCTGCCTGTGTCAAGAAAATTTTTCCTTAAGAAGGGGCAGTCAACCTCTTCCCTGATTGAAGCCTGAATTCTCAGGGTTTCTTGATTAAGTACAATGTCTCTGTTTTTATAGTTGAAGCCTAGTTTTGACGTCAGTTTGGTTATCTTTTTAAAGATTTCTTGTGTTTAGTTTGGAATAATCCACAGTGGGCCAGAGGTCAATTTTCAGTCTTGTCTTGTTTTTCACTTTTTCCCCTTTCTCTTTCTTTAAAGAAAAAGAAAAAGAATTTATTTCAGGTTTCTTGTTTGAAGCATAAAAAAAAAAAAAAAAAAAAAAAAAAATTAGCATAGTGTTGTGTTTTCTTCGCATCTTGAAAGCATTTCAAAAGAAAATAAGAAAGATAATTCTTCTTTGTTATTGTTCTTATAAAGTTTCATTTTTTCAAGAGTCTTAACAACATCAGTTGCACTACCGCACCCCTTTTGAGTAAATCAAGCCTTAAAAAGAACGCTAATTAAAATCAACTAGACTTTATGTTTGTAGGGTCAATCAACTAGTTTAGGTCTAAAGCCTTGAATTAGGTTGGAGAGGAAAATCTTCAAGTCTTATACACAAACATTGGAGTTAGTGCTAGGGAGTGTAAAAATTCCAGTAAACGTGAAAGTTATCCCAGAGCCCCCTCTAACACAGAGGCTAAACACGAGGTCATGTGCGGAAAGGTAGCGGAGATAACCCCTCCAAAGCTGGACCAAGCATAGTGGGGAACGCATATTGAGGACTTGTCATGGGATACTGTCGGTTTCATTTTCCTACGGAGCTTCATGGATCTCAAATCCGTTCGAGGTCCTCAATTGTCTTTCGAACCATGTTGGCCCTTGGTTATGGAAGCAAGCGAAGACCAAGGAAGAAAAAGGAGAATGTGAACTACGCGGAAGACGCAGTGATTGTTATTTGGTCGAAGTGAGCAAAAGAGAAAAAAATATGGAGCGAAGCCCGAGAAAGAAAGTCGTTGGATGGGGAGATTGGGGATGATAGATAAGCAAGGAAGAAGGATCTTGGACAACTCAGCAAGAAGAAAAATCCACCGTTGGATGTTTTGGAGCACCGCGTGAGAAGAAATGAAAGATAGGTTGGCAAATACCTGAAAATGTGGGTCAAGTTGACCTAGTGTTTTATACACCTAGGGTTTTGGTATCTAGGGTTTTAGACACCTAGGTTTCAGCCTAAGGTTGTCGGTGAGCTATTGTAATGTATAAATAGAGGTCATGAGGTCCTAGTTTGGGTTGGTACTTTGGGTTGGTACGATAATATTGTTATTGTTGTTGTTGGTATTGAGTTGGTGGAGAGAAGAGTATTGTGTGGGAGATAAGTGTTGAGTACAAGAGCCTTCTAGATTTTAAGATCTTTAGTTGGGTGCGAAGATCAACCCTGAAGCTGGGTGCACAGGGAGGGGAGATAAAGAGAGGAGAAGAGAGGAGATATGCTAGCTAAGAGCGCAGATAAGAGCTATATGCTTTACCTTAATATAATATAGTACCGTTCTGTGGACGTATCCCTAGAGAGGGGGTGAACCACGTATATTTTATGGTGTGTATGATTGATCTTCTATCTCTATCATTGATATACTATGATTTCATTACTGCTTTAAATCTGATAAGTATATGTGAAGAATAGATCTAAGTTGATAAGTGATATATGAATGTTGTGTTGTTCTTGTGTTAGACCCACTTGATATTCCCTTTGGTTGTAGACATCTATGTCCTGCAACCCCCTCATAACTTCTTCGGGTGAGACTGCATCTGCTTTACAGGTGTTGCCGAAAGGGCTAGTAGTTAGGGCTTGTTGGTGCGATCTTGGAGTTGAACCCTAGGTATTCCCCTATGCCAACAAATGGTTATGTTGTCGGGACAAGAATATTTTTGAGGGAATGTCAAGGTGGTTTCCATCGAAGACAGAGATTCAAAAGTGGATAGAGGATCAAGAGAAGGACTTCGTTGAAGCCCAGAATAAGAACCCTAATATTAGCATTGAGGATTGGCTAGAAAGATATATCTTCGCCAATATACATGAGATATTCTTTGGAGGGATCCATCAGGAGCTATATGAGTGGCTAGCTAGATTAGCAGATACCCAGTTCGAGATCCGATCTAGGCTTCCTATGGCTTGGACGTCGAAGTTGATCAAGAAGGTCAAGAGAGTTGATAACACCATATCACGGGAAGTAGATCACTAGTTTGATAGCACCATTGGAGGGTACATCACAGAGTTTGTTGTTGATAGAGTAGAATCATATAGCCAAGCCGAGAGATATTTCTTTAAGGGACCCAGAGGGAAATTTCTGCATTTTTTGAAGTTGAGAATCAAGATGTTATTGCATGAGAAGAACATCTTGAAGACACAATAGATTGGTCAGATCAAGAAAGGCTAATGTTTAAAAATTCAGACAGCGACACAGAAGCTAGACATGCGCGCAATGGGAGAGTATTCAGAAAATCTCATCTTGCAAACTTGTTTAAGAAAAACTACGAGGAGGAAGTTTTCTACAGTGGAGAAGGAGAAGAACTGGCAGATGAAGAACATTCAGAACCTGCTAGGGAAGAGGAAGGAAAAGTTGCAGAGCTTCGTCGAGGAGAACCTGAAACCTCAGAAACTGCACAGACCACCGAAGTAAGTATTGTTATCCCTCCTGTTGTTTCAGTAGTATTAAAAAACTAGAGTAATCCCAGTCACCAGAGCGTCCAGAGCACTGTCAATAGTAGTCCACTATATATTCAATCAGGAACCCTAGGAAGATCTATGGTAGATGAGATGAGACTCCCTATCTTTAGGGGATATGGATCTGAAGATCCTGATCAACACTTGTTTCTATGTGAAGTCGTATGGAACATTAAGAATGTCATAGATGAAGTTGTCAAAAGAACTCAGTTCAGTAGAACTCTCAGAGATCGTGCACTGAGTTGGTACATGAAACTTGTCCAAGGACTTGCACAGCCTAAGCCATTGAATCAGATCAAGAACGCATTGATTACAGAATTCAAGAAACCTAAGTCAGAATCCCAATGTATCACAGAGCTTAAAGAGATCAAGTAGAAGGTGGCTAAACCTGTTTGGGATTTCGATCAGAGATTCAAGACCTTAACAAGCCGATTGACTTTTCAGATCCCATATGAGCAGAACAAGGAATGGTTCATTGCTTCCCTTCTACCACACATCAGCGCTCCCCTAATGCAATAGAAGATTGCTTCACAGGCTAAGGCGTTGGATATCGCCATGAAGCTAGAATCAACCCTAATGGGAGAATCCAGCTCAGGTATGGACCAGATCTTGAGTCAGCTAACTAGTTTGTCTCTACAGGTCGAAGATATGAAGAAAGACAAGGGAAAAGATAAAAGAGAAGACATCTAGTGTGTTAGATGCAGATCAAAAGGCCATGATAAGGAAGACTTCCCTCTATTCAATGAATACCTGGCTTCTAGAGCTCTGGTCCCCTTGAAGAAAGTCACCTTACCCTGGTGTGAGGTATGCAGAAACAAGCATCGTAATGGTGAGTGTTATTATATGAAAAAGTATGTTTAGACACCTACAAATTTGTATTGTACATTATGTAAGTCCGTAGGACATGATGATAGGGATTGTAGGGCTTATTATATCATGCATGAAAGGTCAAGAGACATATATAACATTCAAGGTGAAGTACAACAAGAAGGAAACACTATGCAGTATAACTCTCCTGGGAGAGGAAACTTCAATCCTCGCGGTGGATTCAGAGGAAGAGGACGAGGAGGAGGAATGGGTCGAGGAGGAGGAATGGGTCGAGGCCGAGGACAAATCATCTATTATAATTTCACACAATTAGGACACCTTGCAAGGGATTGTCAGAACCCTTATACCACTTGCATCTATTGCATCTCGTTTGACCATCTTATAGAAGATAATCTTGTGCTGCTAGCTAAGCTTCAGGAAAGACGAGGACCTTAGCAAAACCCATAAGTAAAACTAATATATGTCGAACCTCATGGAGAAGATGCTAGAGTCATTGTTATAACAAGAGGAGGCGATGTCACAAGAGATGACAGAATAACCCAAGGGAAGATTACAGAAGAATCAAGGATCATGAAAGCTACAAAGAAGACACAAATGTTTGATGCAAAGAAAGAAAGAAAAATGTTTGAGGAAGGTAGAAAATAATTCAGAGGAAACCAAGGCTCTGCATCAAAGACAATACTATAAGTGAGAGAATATGGAATGCCTCTAGCATTTGATCAGTCTGCTTCACCAAAATAAGGAAAAGAGGTAAGCAATATCATGGAATTTGTATACACTTGTATTAAGTTGTTTTAGGACGAAAGCGTTGTACAAGAATTACAAAATTTAATAAGACAATATGAGCTAGGAAAGATAGATCCCTTACTAAATAGGTAAGTACACCAAATTGGTAAGAAGAGAAGGAAAAATAAGGAATTACATTTGAATGCTCAAATAGGAGAGTATGAGATAGTCTATGTAGTCCTCGACTTAGGGTCGGAGGTCAATGTCATGACAAAGAAAAACTGGGCACTGATGGGAAAACCGAAGTTGATATATTCCCCTATCAGGCTTAGGATGGTTAACCAACAAGTTGTCAGCCCATTTGGATGATTGGAGCATGTCCCTGTGGACATTGACGGAGTAAGAATATTTTCATATTTTGAGGTAATTGAAATAGTTGATGACAATTTCCCTTAACTTGCGTTGTTAGGAATTGATTGGGCCTTCAATAAATCTACTGTTGTTGACTTAAAGAAAAGATGTATGACTTTTGAAGGATATGGCCTTAGGTTCATAGCACCTTTAGATCCAGATGAAGGTCAGTGGTACACAGAACCTATCAGAGAAGAAGACCACGCATATGCACTAGAAAACATATATAAACTAACGACCAGACAGAAGGATTACATTAATCCTACAGCCGATGGGAATCTAAGCTGGAAAAGTGACAGTGTGTGCTCATCAAACTTAGAAGAAGCATTGGAGAACTGGTAGAACTAGAAGTATGAAGTATCTACAAGGAGATGTGCTAGATTAACTAGAGAAGTTTGTTGGATCGACACAATAGTAAGTAACTTACCTACATTTGATGGTCTGAATCCGTTAGAAGCCTTCCTATCAGACTTTGAAGCAAGTGTACCAAAACAATAGAGTTTGTTGGCAATGGATGAGGCCTTGAAATCCACACCAGCAAGATGGTGGGGGACACACAAAAGTAATATTACAAATTGGGTACAATGTCGTACTATGATGACAGCGCGATTCTTAGCACAAGTAGAAGGCTGTGAAGTTCTCTACATAGGTCGAAGCTGCCTAAAGGACCATGTGTGAAGCTATGAGGAATCCTGGAGCAACATTCCTCAAGAACAATGGGTACACATATTCATCAACACATTGGACATGACACCTATCAATTGGTACTTTCAAGCAGAACGGTGCCTCATCACTACAGATTAGAAAGGTATGACTCAGAATTTTGTAACCACCTTCTTATTTGAAATTCAATATCCTTCAGTAGATCAAGCACTACAGGTTGTGAGACAGAAAGTATTCGAGGAGGTATCTAGCCTTTCCTTAGAATAGGAAGAGGATGAATGGACTGCACCTCTCTAGAAACCGCAAGGTTGTTACAACATCAATGTCGATGAAGATGATGATCCGAGGAAGGTGAACATCGCAGAAACAGAGGGCCAGAGAGATGTGGAAGGACCAAGAGTTGAGCTTCCATTCATTGGACARCCAATCAAAATCAATAAATCCAATATTGGAACAGAGCAGACACCAAATTTTGCAAACGTTTTAGATTATTGGGATGTTGCTACCATTGATAAAATTACAGAGTTACAACATGAATATTAGGACTTGTTTCCAACCAAGTTCATTGATATGAAGGGCATTAAAGGGCCTATGGGAGATATGAGGATCCTCTTGAAGCCAGATGCTAGAAGAGTCAAACAGATACCTTAGAGACTGAACCCTAAATATAAGGAGAAAGTGAAGATTGATCTTGATAGAATGTTGGAAGCAAGAATTATAGAAGCTATCGAAGAGTCAAAGTGGATAATCCCTATGGTGGTGCAAGACAATAAAACAGGAGAAATCAGGATATGCGTAGACCTCGGGAAGCTGAATGATGCTTGTTTGCATGACCCCTTCCCTACACCATTCACTAACAAAGTGTTAGATAATGTGGGAGGCCAGGAAGTATATTCTTTTACAGATGGATTTTCATGATACCATCAGATCCGGATTGCCAATGAAGACTGCCATAAGACCACATTTGCAATAGAATGGGGATCCTACCAATATACAGTGATTCCATTCAGATTGAAGAATTCCCCAGCCATCTTCTCTAGGGTGGTGGTCGAAGCATTCAAGGAATTTCTGCATAAATTTTTAGAATCATACTTTGATGATTGGACTATTTTTAGCTTATGGAAAAATCACATTGAATGTCTAAGGCTAATGTTGGATAAATGCAGGCAGTGTCAAATTTCTTTGAACCTAAAGAAATGTATTTTCTTTTCACCATTTGGCATGTTGTTAGGTCATATTGTATGCAAGCAAGGATTGTTGGTATATACCCCCTCCTACATCAGTCAAACAGTTGCACACTACGTTGGGACACACAAGCTACTACAGAAAGTTCATTAAGGGATATGCTTAGATTACAGCGCCCATGGAGAAACTGTTGAAGAAGGATTGTCAGTTTAATTGGACAGAATAATGCCAACATAGCTTCAACACACTAAAACAAAAAAAAATTATTGCGCCCATTATGGTTTTCCCAGATTGGACCAAGGAGTTTCATGTGCATGTCGATGCGTCTTCCATTGCTTTAGGAGTTGTGTTAGCACAACTGGGAGAAGGAGATATTGACCACCCATTAGCCTTTGCTAGCAGGAATCTATCCACTGCTGAGATGAACTACACCACTACTGAAAGAGAGGGATTAGCCATGGTGTATGCACTGCAGAAATTTCGCCACTATTTGTTGGGAGGACACCTTAAAATGTTTACTGACCACTCCTCATTGAAGTACCTATTAAACAAGCTAGTGTTGGGGGGAAGAATATGAAGATGGCTACTTCTATTTCAAGAATATGATTTTGAGATCATAGTAAAGTTAGGGAGAATGAACAAAGGTCCTGACCACTTATCAAGGTTGGAACATGGAGAAGAGCCAACTAGTTTAGAGGATGCACTGTCGGATGAACAACTACTAGCCATTAGAAATATCGATGACCACTTCATAGAGATAGCCCAGTTCCTATCAACGAGAATGGAACCTAGTGAGTATACAATTCCTCAGAAGAAACAACTAGTGGTGTACGATGCAGATTTCTCACTTATCGTCAGACATCTATACAAGATGGGACCTGATGAGATATTGCAAAGATGTGTTATGGAGGCAGAATGACCGTTGATCCTCACAGAAGCTCATGAAGGCATTGCAGGAGGAAATTATATAGGAAAAGCAACTGCGCAGAAGGTTCTTAGAGCTGGCCTTTGGTGACCTACCTTACACAGAGATGCTAAAGACTATTCCAGAGCCTGCGAGGTATGCCAAAGGGTTGGGAAACCATCCAGAAGAGATGAAATTCCATTAGCACCACAACTAACCCTACAATCATTTGAGAAATGGGCCATTGACTTTGYTGGACCTATAAATCCACCAGGAAAGTGTACAGGAGCAAGGTACATAATTAAAGCAACAAAATACTTGACAAGATGGGTCGAAGCAAGAGCAGTCAAGGATTGTAGTGTAACTATAGCTGCGCACTTCATATTTGATGACATMATAACCAAGTTTGGATGCCCAAAKATCCTTATGASTGATAAAGGAACACATTTCATCAATAAGACAGTTGAAGCCTTGAATGAAGAATTTACAGTCCACCATCATAAGAGCRCACTGTACCATCCTCAAGCAAATGGGATAGTTGAAGCATTCAACAAGATCTTAGAGACAACACTAACCAAGATTTGTTGTGTGAACAGAGATGAYTGGGATTTAAGAGTACCAGAAGTGTTATGGGCCTATAGAACCACTTGCAAGAAGCTAACAATGCAGACCCCCTTCAAGTTGGTATATGGTCTTGAAGTTATTGTTCCAATGGAATATCTGGTTCCAAGCCTGAGAATCGATGCCTTTACAGATATGGATGACCCTAGCGCTGTTCAAGAGAGGCTTGCAAAGTTGGTTGAATTGGAAGAAGACATATTCATTGTAGGATTCCATCAACAGGTTCATAAGGAAAGAGAGAAGGCCTATCATGATAGGCACATCAAGAAGAAGACATTCAAACAAGGTGATCTAGTACTGGTATATGACAACAAGTTCATAAAACATCTTGGGAAGTTTAGAACACATTGTCTAGGGTCATATGAGATCTCTTATGTTATAGAGAGAGGAGTTGTGTAATTGAAGACTCTGAATGGAGAATGGAAGGATGATTTAGTGAATGGGAGACGACTGAAGGTGTACTAGGAAAACCAGCTGCCTCGCAACTCTTAGTAGAAGCATAAAGAAAAGGGTCTAGGTACCAGGTGCAGTTGAAACTAGGTACCAGACATAGAAAAGACAGTCTGCACAAGGGATGGCGAGGAGGCAAAGAGTATAACGTAGAAGCTGCACTGTGCAGCCTGGAGTCGAAGTAAAACAGGAAGCTCAAATCTGAAGTGCCTCAGGACGAGTCATAGGTGAGTGTTGGGGGCCTATTGGCCCTTGGTTATGGAAGCAAGCAAAGACTAAGGAAGAAAAGGGAGAATGTGAACTGCGCGGAAGACACAGTGACTGTTATTTGGTCAAAGTGAGAAAAAGAGCAGAAAAGATGGAGTGAAGCCCGAGAAAGAAAGTCGTTGGACGGGGAGATTGGGGATGACAGATAAGCAAGGAAGAAGGATCGTGGACAACTCAGCAAGAGGAAAAAACCACCATTGGATGTTTTGGAGCACCGAGCAAGAAGAAAGGAAAGACAGGCTGGTGAAGCCCTGAAAATATGGGTCAAGTTGACCTAGGGTTTTGGACACCTAGGTTTCAACCTAAGGTTGTCGGTGAGCTATTGTAATGTATAAATAGAGGTCATGAGGGCCTATTTTGGGTTGGTAATTTAGGTCGGTATGATAATATTGTTATTTTTTTTGTTGGTATTGAGTTGGTTGAGAGAAGAGTATTGTGTGAGAGAGAAGTGTTGAGTACAAGAGCCTTCTGGATTGTAAGATCTTCAGTTGGGTGCGAAGTTCAACCCTGCAGCTGGGTGCACAAGGAGGGGAGAGAAAGAGAGGAGAAGAGAGGAGATCTGCTAGCTAAGAGCACAGATAAGAACTGTATGCTTTACCTTAGTATAATATAGCACAGTTTTGTGGACGTATCCCTAGAGAGGGGGTGAACCACGTATATTTTGTGGTGTGTGTGATTGATCTTCTATCCCTGTCATTGATATATTGTGATTGCATTACTACTTTAGATCTGATAAGTAGATGTGCAGAATAGATCTGAGTTGATAAGTGATATATGAATGTTGTGTTGTTCTTCTGTTAGACCCACTTGATAGTCCCTTTGGTTGTAGACATCTCTATCCTGCAACCCCCTCATAACTTCTTCGGGTGAGATTGCATCTGCTTCGCAGGTGCTGCCGAAAGGGCCAATAGTTAGGGCTTGTTGGTGCGCTCTTGGAGCTGAACCCTGGGTCTTCCCCTGTGCTAATAGACCACTTTCTCTCGATACCCTCGATAGGTTTCGGGCTTGTTACCCTACTCATTGAGGTCCACCCGACTATCGTCTGTACCTACCTAGTGACTTTTCACGAGCTGACAACTTAGTTTCCTTTATTCTAAGGACTTACATAAGTGACTGTGGGGGTATACCACGGTACCTAGGGCAGACGTCGGGCCACACTTTACATAGTATACCCGGAGGGTACTTCCATGTTCGATTTTCACTTGCACTGGTAAGTTTCTCTAGTGTTGGTTGGTGTAACTGTTCTTCCTACTAGATAGTGGTCTGCTTGATTTTCCTTTAGGAACTTTTAATGTGTGCTTTGTGCTTTCTAGTTTTCCATAGTGAGTTAGTCAGTCATTTCTTTAGGTCTCTGACCCAGGGTGGTAGACCACCCACTCCACCAGTCATGAGGAATTTTCAGTCTTCCACTTAGAAATGTAGAGATACCTCTTTATAGGCATTGTTTTGATAACACTGGTTCACCGGAGTCAGTGTGTGAGACTTTTACGGACTTGAACGATCCCACAAGGGGAGAACCTGTGCATAATATCTTCATGGATAAAGTTTTGGATGATACCAACCAAGGAACCCCTTTACAAGGGGATTCTTGTGCTTTTCCTTTCTTCAGAAACATTGGTGTCCCTTTGATGGCTACTTTGTACATTCCTGGGTTGAATGTGGGACTACCGGTTTGGTTGGGTACCATTCCAAATGTCCCAAATGCTCTTGATGATTCCTAGTTAAGTGCTTTATGTCATGGGAATCATGTTGATGTTCCTTCGTCAACAAAGTCTTTTCCTCCTCCTTTTGCCTTCCCTGGTGAAAGTATAGTTACTAGTAACTGGAAGTCTAAACGAAATAGAAAGAGGAAGAATAGGAAGAAGAAATCACCAACCTCTGCTAGTCATGTTGGAGATAGATCCTCAACCTCTTCAAGTCATGTTGAAGACCATCACCCAGCCTCTGCAAGTCATGTTGGGGGCACGAGCCTCGTCAATGCGATTCATACAAGTGATATATCACCAACCTATGTGATTCATGTTGGAGATAGGTCATCGACCTATGCAAGTCATGTTGAAGACGATCACCCAGCCTCTGCAAGTCATGTTGTGGGAAAGCACCCAACCTTTGCAAGTTATGTTGGGGGGGAAAGTCCAGTCACTGCTAGTCATATTGGCAATAGGTTTGTAGCCTCTGTGATTCATGTTATCGACCAATCACCAACCTCTGCAAGTCATGTTGGAGATGTGCAACCAGCCACTGCTAGTCATGTTGGGGCATTGATTCTATTGAGAAACCTAGACATAAAGGACGTAAACCTAAGTTCCCTTGTAAGATTTGCAAGGGATATCACCTTACTCATTTGTGCCCTGGCATTCCATAGGTACAAATATTGTGGTCCCTATCTGCAAGTTCTTTTGATTCTGAGTCTTTTTAGGTTTCCTCACAGCCTATTCAGCCATTGGTTGAGAAACTGGTCATGTTGATGCAGTCGTCGGTTGATCCCACTCCTTTTTTGGGGGTGAGGTGCCTTTAGACCATGTAGTCTTGCAGCCTATCCATCCATTGGTTGAGAAAGAGGTCATGCCGATACAGTCATCGGTTGATCCCACTCCTCTTTTGGGGGGTGAGGTGCCTTTAGACCATGTAGTCTCGTAGCCTATTCAGTCATTGGTTAAGAAAGTGGTCATGCCATTGCAATCATCGGTTGATCCCACTCCTCTTTTGGGGGGTGAGGTTCCTTTAGACCATGTAGTCTCGTAGCCTATACATCCATTGGTTGAGAAAGTGGTCACATCGATGTAGTCTTCGGCTGATCCCACTCTTCTCTTAGAGAGTGTCGATTCTACCAAAGTGATCATGTCGATGCAGTCTTCGGTTGATCCCTCTCTTCTCTTGGAGAGTGTTGATTCTACTAAAGTGGTCATGATGATGCAATATTTGGCTGACCCCACTCTTCTCTTGGGGAGTGATGTGTCTACCGACTATGTTTATAGCATTTCTAGTTCAGTACTTTCAGAACAAGGGGGCATTATGCTTGCTTCGAGCACAACCCCTCCAAGTCCTAGGATGGTTTCCTTTGATTGGAATGATCTTGTTGAGCCTCTTATTCCTTCTTCTGCACCTTTTCAAAGAAGGGTTGAAGTCAATTCAACAAACATTTATCAATGTATTGTAGATGAAGGAGCCTCTGCAAGTATTTTATCCTCATCGATTTGGAAAGTCTTGGGATGTCTCGAGCTTGTGTCTGCTTCACATGAATTGTTGGATTTTGACAGAAGTCCTAGTGAATATTTGGGGATTCTTCCTTAGTTTCCTATCTCATTAGGTGGGAATATTTTCCTTGTCGATGTTATAGTGGTGCAAAGCCTGTTAGATTTTAATATGCTTCTCGGGCGTGATTATGTATATGTTATGAACGCTTTGGTATCAACGCTCTTTCGAGTGATGCATTTCCCTCACAATGGAAGCATTGTCACTATCGACCAACTGACTTCTAATAATCACCATCCTAATTCGGCGTTAGTTTAGACTGCCCCTTTATATGTTCCTAGTGTTTGTGTAGACTCTACCCTGCCACGGGTTAATTATGTGGCGTCTTATCCTCGGTGTTTAATTGATTCTGAGAAGGAACCTATGCAATCATGTTTTCCTTCTCGAGACTTGGTATCAACAATTGATCCATTGGTTTATCCAATGGGGGCATGGGAGCCCTTTCTTCCCCCTCTTGGTCCAAGTGATCTTGAGTCTCCTTCTGAGTCTGATCTCATTTTTTGTAGATCCTCAAGCCCTCATTCTTGTGATTCTTCGTTGATAGACACTTCCAATCCTGGACAGAGCCTCCATCGTCATATGGAGTATGGTCAGTTTACTTCACCCTTTGGGACTGTCAACCCTCATTTGCATGATTTCTCGGATTTTGAATTTCCTTTAGATGAGGCTATCCTGGAAGCCATGACTATGGTTTCTATACCATGGGAGGACTTACACCGTGGTTTGTGTTTTCTTCCCTTTTGGGAGACTTTCCAAGTTGACTATCGAAGAGACTCTTGGTCTGAGCCTAACAGTGGGCTCTACCTGAACCAGTTTCATGCATGAGCCATAGCCCCCTCGAGTATTCTTTAATACCTTTTTAGACTCTCTAAACATGAAAATATTGTCGAGCGATCTTGTTGTCCTTCACGCTCACCAAACTAAAATTCGAAGGCACGTCAGTCCATCAGTAGTTTACCCCTTTTTTGGTCCGGATGGTCAATGATACAAACAAAGGTATACTCTAGGAACTTTGGTTCGCTAGAAGAGTATTCTCAGGTATAAGTTTAACCCTTTTTTGGGCTTGACGGACTAAATTTACGAAAAAGGAACCCCCATGGAGTCCATAGTTAAGCTCTTTTCAGACTCCCCAAAATTGAAAAGATTTTCGAGTGACCTTGTTCCTTCACACTCGTTAAACTATTCCAGAAGAACATCCCCTACAGAGTCCATAGTTAATCTCTTTTCAGACTCCTTACAATTGAAAAGATCGTCAAGTGACCTTGTTCTTTCACACTCGTTAAATCGGTTCAGAAAAACATCCACTGGCATGTGTTTACCCCTTTTTCCAGCTTGTAGATTAAGGAGGAAAAAGGTACACCTAGGGAGATTTGTCTCACCGAGAGAGTTCTCCTAAGTAGATTTTATACTTTTTCGGGCTAAGGAGACTAAATCTAGAAAAAGGTCGTGAGTCCATAGTTAAGCTCTTTTTAGACTCCTTAAAATTGAAAATATTGTCGAGTGATCTTGTCTTTGTCACACTCGTTAAAATGGTTTTGAATAGATGTCTTTTCGTTGCTATTTTACCCCTTTTTCGAGCCGACTAGACTACCTTCGAAAAAGGTACCCCAGTGGAGTCTTCCTTTACGTTTTTTTCAAACTCTCTAAGCATGAAAAAATGATCGAGCTTACCTTCTCTAGGCTCATGAAAAATGCATTGAAGGGGGTTTCATCGTGTCTTGTTAATAACAGTTGCATCTCTTCATTTTTGGCCTAATGTCGGCTCCATGTTGCTCTCAACTGAACCTTTGAAGCATGCCTTACATGCAAGCCTTGTAGCACTTTGCCTCTGCGACCTGACACCCTTACCCATGGAGGAATTTTCCCTGAGTGTCCTTTTCCTGCACATGTCTCCTTTATATGAGAATTAGTGTGTTCCTTGCACTTGGAACTAGTATGATTGTGACACTCGTTTCTCCTTTGTAACTTAGCATTGTTTTATTATTTTTCAAGCTCTTCAAAATATTGAAAAAGACAAAAAAATATATATACCCCAAAAAGAGGACGAGAAAAATATTTTCTTTTTATGGAAGCACAATGAGTCGCCCTTGGACAGAGCACATCCTTCTGTTTGTTCATCAAGACTTTTGATTTAATATGACCTTAGGAAGATGTTTCGCTACATAGAGTTGTGTCCTCCTCCGTTTGGTTATTCTTCCAAACACATGGAGAGTTTGTGTTGCCTCCTGCATCATGAACTTATGTCAATATCATGATGCCTAAGTCTGATCATTTGTCGTGCTATTTTCCAAGGGAATTTTTACCCAACCTGAGTCAGCCTTTCTGTAGTTTGTCTCTTGACCTCATGCCCGGGAATCCCCAAAGGCCAATCAAGTCCTTGTTAGAAATCAGTGAAGTTCTCTGCCTGATAACCGAGATCCTCTTTTTTGTTCCCCAATGAGTTGTCGAAGACCTTTGGGTAGTGAATTGGTACACTCACATTACACTCCTACCCAAGTTTTGAAGATCTCAAAGTTGTTGCTCAAGCTCTAAAGGCCTCATCTCCAACCATCAAGCGTCATTGACTTCTTAAAGATGGATACTATACATGTATATCTTTGATTTTGAGATGTAGATTTGTTGTGTATTTCTCGCGGCTACACTATATATATTTATATGAAAAGGATCTGTAGTGTATTTTATTGGCAGCCATGATTTATTTCATCCCAAGCATGGGTATGCCCGCCTCGGTGAGACAATTGTTATTTTTGCAGATGGCACCCCCCAAACTCTAGTCCCAAGCTCACTCACTTCGTACATTGGTGAAGATTTTGTAATGTATTCCGGCCATCATATGCTCTTATGACATCACACATTAGGGGGCATCTGTTATAACCCTAATTTTCTCCACATATTCATACCTAGCATCGAGCCCTCTTACTTGCTATTTTTGCGAAGCCATCACTGGGCAACTCTTCTTAAAAAACATATTTTTGAAGATGTACACGCCCTGCACCACTACTTCCCACGTACACATGATTTTTGCACCACTACATCTCACGTACGTATACTAGATGCATCATTACATCCCGCGTGTACCCACAAATGTTGCAAAAATTAAAAAGTTGCAAGGAATTCATTGAGATTACAGGTTATTGGGTAGTTTCCAACTGTCCCATCGCCTATAGCCCGTCACCCACCCGAATAACCATCCTTTTTTTGTATAAAAGGAGGTGTTGGGGTCTCATTCAAGACATAAGCATAAGAACGGTGAAACTCTGCCCATTTCACATCCCTCCTTGCCCCAAGAATTTCCATCCACCTTGTGAGTTTTGTGCTAGAATTGCCCATTCTTTCCTTTTTCCTCCATCATAACCCTATGCCATTTCTCTAAAAGAAGTGTGAGAGGAAAAAGATATGTGGAAGCACAGTTGGAGCTTGGTGAAGAGGAACCCAGACCAAGTTCGAGGAGCATTCGTCGATCTCATTGTAAGTAAACTTTGTGATTTCAATAAAAGGAATACTTTTTCTCTCTCGAAATATGATGTGTTCAATCTTTATATTTGATTTATGTTTTATAATGACATCTAAACCACTAATTCATATATAATATGCATATTTGTAGTTCCTTGTTTGTATGTTTGTGAATGCAGGTCAGCCTTGGGAGGATACTTGTATTCAGTGGAGCTATCGAATGTGAAAGGATCAACATCGGACGCAGATTTTAAGGTAGAGTTACCAGATCTTTTCACTTTGTATTTTATGCATGAATGTGGGGTATATTTGGGGTAGTTATAAAAAGTAGGAGACTTTTAGATGGTTAGATCTGCTTACATGTTGAACCCTAGTGTAGTCCATAGGGGGGTTTTCCCGCTATAGCACTAGGGGTACTCTTCTTCCCCCTGAACCCCTCGAGCCGCAAAGGGGCCATGCACACAACATAGAGAAAGATAGCTCCCAGCTTGCCTCGCAAGGTCGAGATACCACTCTCTACCCAAGCTGGGTATCTCAAATCCCACAAGAAAAATCAGTCAAGAAAAATATGGCAGCATAACCTTACGCATACTAGTCGTGATCCATTCCCCTTCTCTGTCATTTCTTTTATAGAGTTCTCTTAGTGACCAGTTTCCAAAATGCACGTTAAATTCTTTTTATTAAATTTTTATTAGGAAATATTCTCCCCCGTACACTTGTCACCCCATCCCTTAGTTGCACCAGAAATTCATTCAATTAATTAAACTAAATTGCCAAATTTCCCTCACCCACCTAAAAGCATTCCTAAAAATGCTCCTTGTTGTCCCTTTATTCCCTCAATTTCCTTTAATGATCGACACCTTTCATAAATATTATTTGAGTTCTAATTAAGAAAGTTCTCTAGACTATATTCCTTTCTATGTTCCACATTCGTTTTGCATTTAATTTCCCCTCTTTGTCAAAGTTATAATTTAGCAAGTTTTGCACATAAACAACAATTAATTTTTTTACATAATTTCTTTCTCCTTTAAATTTTAATTTGATTTTTCTTCATGCCCCCTTTATTAATTGCTTAATTATTTTTTAGACCTCATATCCTACTTAGACCTAGGCTTAGGCTTATCAAATTTTAAGGGGAAATTTTTTTATAATTAAAATGATTTACTCATACAACATTTATTTTAAGGCTGACCACGTCAAAATAAAATATTGTTTTCTAGGCACCTAGGTTCATTGACTCACCAGTGTTAAAAATCGCGACGTGCCCTTCAAGATGTAGTACGTGCTCCAAGGGAGCCACTCACCTTTTGGATAATTTCGGTAGACGTCTAACCCTTGGAGTCAATAATCCATCAGACGACCTTGTGGGAGACTAAGGGACTCTAAGGAATAAGGACCCTACCTTATTGTACGCCGCTTATAATCTTCGTGAGCGACTGTCTCAGTCTGCCCTCACAACATCGTGGATCTCTCGAACTAAGTAATTGTTAACCTACAACGAGAGTGATAGTAGGTTGTGGTAGGGTTGCTGCCACACCTCATGCATGGCCCCTTTACTCCTAATGTGAGTCTGATTAGTATGAAATTGTTATCCTACATCCATCAACGAAACATCTTAGTTATNTGGAGTCAATAATCCATCAGACGACCTTGTGGGAGACTAAGGGACTCTAAGGAATAAGGACCCTACCTTATTGTACGCCACTTATAATCTTCGTGAGCGACTGTCTCAGTCTGCCCTCACAACATCGTGGATCTCTCGAACTAGGTAATTGTTAACCTACAACGAGAGTGATAGTAGGTTGTGGTAGGGTTGCTGCCACACCTCATGCATGGCCCCTTTACTCCTAATGTGAGTCTGATTAGTATGAAATTGTTATCCTACATCCATCAACGAAACATCTTAGTTATCCATAAACAACATCATAATATGCCCAGTCATATGTCACATATGAAATAACGGAAATACTCAAACCATATATAGTCCACTCCCTGACTCGATTTGGAGTCCAAGGAGGTCCATCGATGCCATCAGAATCCTCAATCTATTAAGAGACCTACACAATCAAGAGAAACTAGTCAATAGCACATGTCTATACATAAATAACATAACATAACATCATAAATCACAATCTCATCATCATAATTTATAAGCAAAGTTGTCAATCATATAATGAACCAGATCACTTACACGCAAGTATCCTCAAAGAATAAGTCACATCAGGTACACGCAAGAGTGGGATGTTACATACACTCCCTCTTGTTTTAAAATTCATCTCGAAGTTTCACAGTATACAAGTGTAGAAATAAAGTATCTGATAATATCTAAATGTCTAGCTATCAAACAAAAATGGAAACTACTGACACATATCATATGCGTCCTCCCAGGTAGTCAAGTGTGGACTATAATTGTACCACTGGAACTTGAACTGATCAATTGTTCGACGTCGTAGCTATGAAATGCGATGGACCAGAATGTGGATCGACTCCACCGTGAGCGCACCCTCATCTGATACATGCAATTAAATCATGTCAATCAATTGTAGGATCACTAAAATAATGTCTCAAAACAAATACGTGAAAAACATCGTGCATACACCTCAAAGAATTAGGAAAGGCTAGTTGATAGGCCACAGGCCCCTTCCTTTCCACAACCTCGAAAGGTCCCACAAACCTAGGAGATANGCACCCTCATCTGATACATGCAATTAAATCATGTCAATCACTTGTGTAGGATCACTAAAATAATGTCTCAAAACAAATACGTGAAAAACATCGTGCATACACCTCAAAGAATTAGGAAAGGCTAGTTGATAGGCCACAGGCCCCTTCCTTTCCACAACCTCGAAAGGTCCCACAAACCTAGGAGATATTTTATCACCCTTTCCAAACTTGATCGAACTCTTGTGTGGTTTCACCTGCAAGAAGACTCAATTGCCAACTTCATAACTACGATCATTGCGATGTGCATCAACATAATTCTTTTGTCAATCCTGCACTTCCTTGATCCTTTGCCTTATCATTTGTGTTTTCTCTTCCATTTCTTGGATCGCTTATATTCCTACCAAGACCCTATCCTCAATCTGATCCCAACTCAAAGGCGTCTAACACAATCTCCCATAAAGAAACTCAAATGGCACCATCTTAATGGTGATTTGATAGTTGTTGTTGTATGCAAACTATCCAATTGGAAAGAACTCCTCCCAATGCTTTTGTTGGTCCATCATGTGCATACACAACATATCCTCCAAGATTTGGTTCATTCGTTATGTCTGCCCGTATGTCTCCAGGTGATATGAGGTACTAAATTTAAGTTGGGTTCCCAAGGCCTCTTGGAAACTAGTCTAAAATCGTCTTGTAAACATTGATCCACGATCGAATATGATCCTCTTAGGAATGCCATACAGTCTCACTATATCACTGATAAAAAATCTAGCTATGTTTGGTGCCTGATACGTCGTACGCACATGAATAAAATGTGCACTCTTCATTAGAGTGTCAACTACCAGAGAAATCGAGTCGTGCCTCCTTGCCATCAGCGACAATCCAACAATGAATTACATCGAAATAACCTCCCATTTCGATTATGGAATATCGTTTTCTTGTAGTAATCATGCTAGATGTCTATTCTCAGCCTTCACTTGCTGACATTCTAGACATCTTTCCATGTAGTTGACTATGTATGGCTTCATTCCTTTCTAGAAGAATAAGGGTTTAAGGTCTGCCCTCATCTTCGTGACTCCAGGATGAGCCATTTACACTTCTCTATGAGCTTCGTTTAAGATCAAACTTCTCAATTCTTCGTTGGGCAGTACATAAATCCGGTTATTATATCTCATTAATTCGTCATTTTCCATAGTAAATCCCTCAAATTTTGGTAGCAACATGGTGTTTTGTCCGATAAATTCCTTAACCTCTTGATACCATTCATCGTTGCGCTGTATAGTTAGAATATTTTCACGTAGATTCATCTAAAGAGATATCATCGAAAATATGCATGGTCTCCAACTCAATGCATAGCCACTCTGTTCATTGTTCCTTTTATGTAAGTAAACTCGAAATCATACTCGCTAAGCAATTCTAACCAATGCCTTTGTCGCGTGTTCAAGTTGATTTGCATAAAAATGTGTTTTAAACCACAGTGGTCCGTTTTTAGTTCAAATTTTCGTCTAATCAGGTAGTGTCTCCACACTCTAAGGGAATACACAATGGATAAGAACTCCAATTTGTGCATTGTGTATTTCTTCTCATGCTTTCTTAACTTCCTTGAGATGTAAGTGATCACTCGACCGTCTTGCATCAAGAATCTGCCTAAGCCTTCATTGGATGCGTCTGTGCATACCAAGAAATCCTCGTCCATGTCAGGGAATTTTAGTATCGACGCTGTCATCAATAGTTCCTTGAGCCTTCAAAATGCTTTCATGCATTTCTCAATCCACACAAAATTCTTGTTCTTCTTCTGCAATTTCGTAATTGGACTTTCAATCTTCGAAAAGCCCTCGATGAACCATCAATAATATCCCACTAAACCCATGAAGCTACGTACTTCTAAGATGTTCGTCGGCACAAGCCATTCCATAATAGCCTCAACCTTCATTCGATCCATAACTTAACCTTCGTCGGAGATAACATGCCCTAAGTAATGAATCTTCGATTGATAAAAAGAGCATTTCGACAGTTTCCCAAACAACTTGTTCTCTCGTAGACACTGTAGTACCAAGCGCACATGTTCACCATGTTCTTCCATCATTCAAGAATATATCAAAATATCGTCGATGAATACTTGAACGAACTTGTCCAAATATTCGCGGAACACCCCATTCATCAAGCTCATGAATACCCCTGAGGAGTTTTTCAGTCCAAACGATAAAAAGGTAAACATGTAATGTCCGAACCTCGTCTTAAACACGATCTTAGGAATGTCTTCCTCCTTGATCCATAACTGGTGATACCTTGATCTCAAGATGATCTTTGAAAACAATGTCACTCCCTTCATCTGATCAAACAAATCATCTATCCTTGGCAACAGATATTATTTCTTGATCGTTTCCTTGTTCAATTGATGGTAGTCAACGCAGAGTCTCTATTATCTCTCTATAAACTTCGTTCGGCTGAGAAACGAATGACAAATGAAACCTACAAACCAACTTTGAGATCCATAAACCCGCCTTTCGGACCTGTAGAGGGATCTCTCGGGATACTTTGTCTCGGTACAAGGTATATCTTTAAGCTATCGGATATWTTTAACACCTTTGAATAATAAATTTTGGTTCTATTGGCACAAGAGAGTAATACTTTGGGCTATGGAGTTGATTCAAGAAAATGATAGAAACAAATGACTGGGTGACTGAATTTGAGAGGATAAAGGCTAAGCGAGCAACAGTTTTCAGTTTAAAATCATGGTGTGTGGGGAGGGGGGGGAACACAYGAAGTAACTCAGATCACCTYTAAGGATGAATTCGGAGTTAACTTAGAGGAAAACGGTTTGTCTGAATGGCGTGAATCCCAGGGTGTTGCGCAACAAATCCCAGGTTCGAAAATACATTCTTACTAAGACAGAAATAGATATGAATTAAGAAAACAGGAAGCATGTATGCAAAGAAAGGAAACAATACATCCAATTGCTACAATTAGAATCTTTTCATCAAATATTTAGGACTTTTGCATTAAATTTTGATCGAGTTCAAACTACATTCAATAGTCATTGTATACACTAGTTTTTCCAACCAACCTGGCTTACATTGACAAGATAAAATATATCGGCAAGGGTGCCACTTGGGCTGCACTTCTATCTAGCTAATGTCCCTATAATTTAGGAAAACTGAATGTTTGACATTAAATGAACTTTCACATGATGCCTTTCTAAAAATAGAAACCAACTGCATTCGATCTCATCATAACTACTTGTCTTTTCCACGGAGATTTGGTTATCAACAAGATCTCGTCATGGGGAGAGTGATGTGTCGATGTCTTCCTTTGACAAGATATCGGAATGATCAGGTGCTCTGTCAAACTCTCGCCCTTCACTGTAACGGCCTTGATTTTTGTGGCATGCTCATTTGTTGGGGTGTGTACATGGCAAGTGACTGTTGGCTATCGTAGTTGTTACCAAAATGACAAAACCGCCTAAGGGCGGTTCCTCCTATTATCACTCCAGGAGTCCTTCTAGGTTGTAGCTCAAAGAAGCCTGGTAACTTAACTAATATCTCAATGATTCACTCAAATGGATCAAGTCGGATGACTAAATCAAACCTCACTCACTCAAGACATGCATAAACATACTTAGATTGACAAGGCTTTCAACTACTACTGTTCAAAGAGTTTGTAAATAAGTGGATGTGTTGAGAATCCTTACTATACCAACAGAATCATACAATAAACATATATGAATGGCCGATTATAATAAGTAAATAATACTTGCAATTCTAACTCATCAATGCAAAGACAGGATGATAACTATCAGGCATTAGACAAATGTGAATAACATGAATATAACATTCAAGTGCAAGTACATATGTGAATAACATGAATATAACATTCAAGTGCAAGTACATATGAATGGCCGATTACAATAAGTAAATAATACTTGCAATTCTAACTCATCAATGCAAAGACAGGATGATAGCTATTAGACAAACGTGAATAACATGAATATAACATTCAAGTGCAAGAAGATGGGAATCTGAACAAGTAATGGCAAAAGAAGCTTGTATTACTTAATATGAAAATGAGAAGCTTGAGTACAAAGTCTGAAAGAGTTTCCAAAGTCAAACCCCCCATGTTCATCAAAACAATAGACTCTATATTCTTTACAAATCAGTTTCAGATCCTAAGAAACTGGATCTAAAATACTAAATATAGAATAAAATCAAAACAGTTCTCAAGTCATAGGATTAGATCCTAACTCAAAGGAATCGAATCTTAATCATAATCTGTGATCTTCAGCATTCCTTGGGAGCTTGAGCAATATTTGACACGCTCAACAACTTTCAAGGTGATGACAAGGCACTTGATCTCTCCGCTTTGAGAGCTGGGCAATATCTTAACCTAAAATAGATAAGAAGCTTTATCATTTACACTTTGCTGGCATCTTCAAAACTAAGACAAAGCACTAATTTTGATTCATGAAATTATAATTAACATGTAGAAACCTTCCTTGTGCCAAAAGGATCATGAAAATTGGGATCTGTGCAAAACGAGTGCCTCTCTGTCCTATCTATGTTTTCGGTGTCTATGCTTTCGGTGGCTAAGAGAGGAAAAATCTGATCCTGTTAGGTGGCTAAGAGAGGAAAAATCTGAGCCTGTTAGGTGGCTAAGAGAGGAAAAATCTGAGCCTGTTAGCAGATCATCTTTCGGTGGCTAAGAATAGCTGCAAAATCTTTCCTAAGCCACCAAAAGCTTTGTTTTCAATTTAACTTTCAAAATTGAAAAAATGTATTTCCTTCTATCTTTCTAATCTTCAATTCTACTCCATTAGGTCCTCTGCATACTGAGCAGGGTCTGGATTATTGGTAGAATTGATAGCTTCCTATGGATTATCAATAATGTTAATGGCTGCCTCTGCTAGGGTTTCAAGGTCGAGATGTGCCTCGGGCTGAGGTCTTGAAGGCATTCATACTCCTGGTCAAATCAATTAGTGAAAGTTTGTTGTATTGACTGAAAATGAATTCATAGTTGAAACTCTCCAATGGTAGCCCATCTAGAGATCTCCCAGTCATCAACTTCAAGGAATTCCTTCTTACTCAAATAGATCTCTTACAACTCCCAAGAGTAACTACAATAACCAGCAGTCAAGAAATGATCTTACAGTAATGGGGTTTGTCCAAATGTAGTTTTTAGGCTCAATTCTGTTGTTTTCAAGAAGAATGAATAACCCATCAGTTGAAACCTGAGATATAGATCTAATGCCCAGTTTAGGGTAATCTTTGATGCTGCAGCAAGGTAGTTTTAGCTTGGCAATTGTGGTCTAACTTCATGAACTAGATGACTAGCAGTCGAAGCAAGCTCATCAATTGTATTTTTTTGTTGCTTATCCTGTGCGCATTTCCCTTATGACCCCCTTTCCTCCATCTTCACAGTCCACCGAATCTTCAACAGCAATCTGGACAAGGTCCTTCTCTAATTTGTCTACAGCTTCCAATACCTAAACGCTTTCAGGTGTCAATGTTGTGACTCCTGACAAGAACTGCTTCAGTTCTCTTCCATAGCAAGCAAGAAGAGTTGCAACAGCCACGCCAAAGGGTGCCACCTTTTCAATATGGGACTGAATTTTTCCTTTTCATTTTTGTAAGATCACCAATGTCCTTTGCTAGTATCGTAAGAACTGGAGAAGGGTTTTGTTGTTTTTTGAATGATCTCCTTCTTAAATCCACTCGTTCCATCATCTTGACATACAGCAGATCCTTGACTGTCTTGGCATCCTTGGCAACCTCAATCAATTGGTTTTCTGCTGCTCCAAACAAATCTGTTTCAGTTTACCCTGTATATTTCTTCGATTGGACTTATTGATCCATAGTAAAATATGCTTGTCTATTGAAATAGATCACTAGGATTGCAATAACATAAACTTTTATTCACCATCATGACACAAAATCACAAATGCAACCGTTGTTCTAGCATTCTCATCATAACATAAACCTCTGTCAAGTACACCATCTCATGATCACTATGTTTCTCTGTAACCTGCTTAGCATAATTAAGAGGACCTATCATAGTTGTGGTCATAATCAAGATCCTTGTGATCTATGCTTCAGATCTGGTTCTCTCTATCCCGAAAAATTGAAACCTTGTTGTAACACATCACTTCCATGCAAATACCACACCTGCTGCAAACGCCATCTTGATTTTTTCTGTTGTTATTTTAATGATGATCAGAGCAATTTTTTTATTGAAATAGCGCCCATCTTCACCTGTTTGTGGCTGTTGTTTGTGGCCCGCTCCAAAAATGAAATATTCTCAATCACAAGACACCTGTAAAATCATGTAGCATGATATACCTTAAAATCTACCAGCAATCGAATTTCAAAACGCCATCTGCAAAATTTCGGGCACCTGTCAACTGATGAAAAGAATGGAGTATGGAATGGGAGCTGACACTTGCATTTTGATGACTTGTGTTTAACTGATGTGTCAATTTTTTACTTAAGTCGGTGGGTCAGATGGAACTTGGAGCGTTGGAGTGAGAACTCAACTTCAGGCTTAACATTTCGATGGATTATATGAAATGGAGCTCGACACTTGGTGACTGGTTTGGTGTGTCGAAACATAACATGACTCATGGCTCCGGCTTTAGTGTAGATAGCATAAAAATGGCTTGTGTTTTTAATTCGTGGCTTGGCTTTGTTGTCTAGCTCGTGGCCTAACTACATAGCTTGGCTCGTGGCTTTAAATTTGAAAGCGCAGCTAGCATATAGGATGATATAATATGAATTTGACTCGGTTTAGCTAGTATAAGAATTGGGTATGTAGCTTGGGTCTATGCTTAGTCAATATGTAATAATTCTATGCAATATCCAATAGATTTGATTTGTAGTAAGACTTGGGCATAGGACATTTTAAAGCACACACCACATATATTTGATAATGTGAGAAAACTATATATAGTTTAAAGATCTAAACATGGACTAGGGTTTACCAATTTATTGCATTTTTGAATTGCAGGTCAAGAGGGCACAGCCAAAGGATGCTGGGCAAAAGCAATCGTCGGAAAATCCATGAAGAACTAGAATGGATAAGACATTGGCCACAAAAATAACAAGTAAAAATGAGAGGGATATGAACAGGGTTTCAAAAATACCATTACATTTTTTGTCGCTAACACCTCCTTCAAAACTGTCGAGATTCGCGCCACGTTTGAGCATACAATGATGAACTCAGTTAATCATGTTTCTTCTACGCGTTGGCAAGAGCTGCGTGAACTTCCTTTTCGGCCACTTCACATTCCCTTAAATGCTTCACATTCCTTTCTTTTGATCTCCTCTGTGTTTCGCACAAATGTACCATTGTATCTTGTGCATACATGAGTTGTCTCTTGAGCCACGTCACGTTTCCTTCGCGGCCTTGTGATGTTGACACTTCAAGGGTATTTGCTACCAATTGTTGTCACATTTCCTTGTTTTCCTGGTAAAGCTCGGCGATAGCGAGTTGTGCTTGCTTCAGCTGTTGGGATGATTCTCGAACATTTGTGTCTTCATCAGTTGTCCTCTTTGTCCTGCTCCAGTTTTCTTGACTCATTCCTTCGACAGGTTCCAACCGAATAGCACGCATAAGCAATTCTTCGGCATCCAACCTTGCGTGTGGGTCGCTTGGGACTCGGGTTTCCTCAACTTCCCTTATCTTCTTTGGTATTCCTCTCCTCTGGGGTATT
This sequence comes from Picea sitchensis, assembly GCA_010110895.2. Taxonomy (NCBI): domain Eukaryota; kingdom Viridiplantae; phylum Streptophyta; class Pinopsida; order Pinales; family Pinaceae; genus Picea; species Picea sitchensis. The sequence goes on from SNQJ01S0151501.1 coordinate 33,481, forward strand.
TGTTGTTGGGAGGACAGGGCTTCACATCTTTCCTTCCTGCACAGCCTCTTTCACTCCAGCCTCTGTGCAGTGCAATATTACCCTTTCCGTGCATAGAGGGAAATCCCCTTTTGGATCCTTGGGGATGCCTGTTGTGAGCAAGAATGAATCTTAGTCGTTTCCCAACCATATTAATTCCTCCACCACAAGAATTTTAATTAGAGATACATGAGAGAATTTCCTTTTCGATTTATCCACTTCATTTTGGGCATTGTCCACCATCTCTCGGAGGTTCTGGTGTAAGAAAAAGGGAAGATTTAATGGCCTCTTTCCTGTGAAGTGCATCAACAATCTAATGTGATGTGAATGTATCATGTTGAATCTCCCTTCATAGGTGAAATATCTCCTNAAATCCCCTTTTGGATCCTTGGGGATGCCTGTTGTGAGCAAGAATGAATCTTAGTCGTTTCCCAACCATATTAATTCCTCCACCACAAGAATTTTAATTAGAGATACATGAGAGAATTTCCTTTTCGATTTATCCACTTCATTCTGGGCATTGTCCACCATCTCTCGGAGGTTCTGGTGTAAGAAAAAGGGAAGATTTAATGGCCTCTTTCCTGTGAAGTGCATCAACAATCTAATGTGATGTGAATGTATCATGTTGAATCTCCCTTCATAGGTGAAATATCTCCTAATCACTTCAAGAAGATTCTGAAAAGGTTCCTGCAAATATCTACTTGAAACACCCCTCTCGATTTTCCCACCTAAACAATCTTGCTTGATGAAATCTTCATAGAGTTGTGCATCCAAAGGCATGCCTTTGAACCACCTTTTGCCATGCAAAAGGATATCTGTTGTGGTTGACAGAGTTTCCTTGGTCACCTAGAAAATGACATGTGAGATCACCACGTGGAATCCGTCGAAACTGAGTGAAAACTGCTCAGCTAGTCTCATATTGAATCCTTTAATTTTCTTGCAAAAGGCCATGCACCCGAACTATTCAAAGGACGTTCTGATCTCTAGATATTCGTTGATCAAATTCAAGTTTTGGGGCTTGGGCCCAATGTTTCTGCCACTTTGTGTGCCCTTCCTTATGTTTTGGGAGGTTTCCATGGTGCAACGTGTATTTGTCCTACGCATGATGGATTTGGCATGGGCCCAAGGAAGAAATCTTGATAAACCTGGGCTTGCGAGAAGAAATATAAATAGTGCATAACCTGATTAGCGAATGGAATGCGTGCAGAACATCTGGAATTTATAATAGACCAGGCAGGATCTAGAATCATGCCACGGAACATTGAATTCATGGAGACTGGATGTTTCTAAACGAACTGAAGATTTTCCATAGCACCTCTGTGTGTGTAAAGTACAAATGATAAGAGATGCAAGGAATACATCATACGAACGTTGCAATTTTTCATTCTTCCATTCCTCATAATGAGTTGATGATGGTCACTGCACTTGCCGACGTGACTTCTATTAACAACTTGCCTCGACCCGGGGCACGTAGAAACTCCCTTTTTAATAGGACTCGACTCTTTGGGAATAAACTCGTACCATTTACACATGTTTTGACTCTAACATCCCTTCCCAACTCCAAGGGCCAACCGACCACTTGTTGACTTCAACCCTTTTATTGTTCAGTACTTGACTTCACATGCCTTGACACACAGGACATGACTCGACTAAGACTGACCCTAACTGAAAAAGAAAAATGGTGGTGCTAACAGCTGACTCCAATGGGGATGTTATCCTCCCAGCGAGGTAGAAAAGAATAACATATCAGGTGCCTAACCATTGGGCCTTATTCGACTTTCAGACAAAAAAAAAGAACAAAAAACAAACACAACCTAAAACTTATTTACACAGTTTCAACCATACGCAGCATAAACTCAGGACCTTCACTTCCGACTTCAATTTTCTGCCAACACATTGACTCGAAACAAAAATAGAACGACTATTTACAATGACATGTGACTTAAACAKMATTTATTTCACCAAATAGTGTTTGAGGAACCTRTCGTTTACAGTCCCCCAACCAATGCATTCTCCATTGAGTTCTTCTAGAAAATAAGTGTTATTCCCGTGATATGCACCAATTTTGAATGGACTCGTCCAAAGATGATCGAAGTTTCTGTTTTTTCCTTTATCTTCATTCTTCRCGTCCCATTTTAGCACCAGATCCACCAACTGAAATTCCTCCTGCTTAGAGTGCTTGTCAAAGGTTTTCTTCATCCTCTCCTGATGGAGTTGCGATATATTGTACATATGTTCCCTCATGTAATGTGTGTGAATCAGCTGATTTATTCTTCTCTACGTGTCATCTGGCTCGGCCTCCTGCTCTTGCAACAACTTTCTGATGGGAAACCCCAGTTAGGTGGGGAAAATTGTGTCTGCATCGTATGCAATATGGAATGGCGACGTTGAGATGGAATTTCTTGGTGGTAACCCAGTCTGCCCACAATGCATAAATAATATTTGTATGCCAGGACTTCTTGTTGTCTTGCAGGAGTCTTTTGATGATCCTGGTCAGGCTTTTATTCAATGATTCTGCTAACCCATTTCCTTGTGGGTAGTACATTGTACAATGCCCTAAGGTTATATTGTAATCGTAACAAAACTTCTCCATCTTCCTGGAATTGAATGCGGCCGCATTATCTGTTATGATCTTGATAGGGCATCCAAATCTCGACAGGATGTTTGTCTCCAAAAATTGGATGATGACTGCATCAATAGCCTTCTTCGTGGGGATTGTTTCTATCCATTTCGTGAAATAATCATTGGCCATGAGTATCCATCTGTGTTGCGACGAGGATGGAAGATTGGTTTCCCCTATAAAATCCAAACCCCATTTCATGAAAGGTGCTTCGAATAAGATTGGTTTTAATGGTAGGGGTTGCAGCTTTCTTCTTCCATTGAAAATATGACACTCGTGGCAAATGGAAACCCCTTTGTATATGTCTACAAAGATGGTAGGCCAATAGTAACTCTCTCTTAGGATTTTTTGCATGGTGGTTTTCCAGTGGTGGTGCCCCCTGCAGCCGCCTTTGTGAAATTATTTTATAGCTCGTTTCATGTCATCTTCCAGCAAACAACTCAACAATATCCCTCCAGGATCTTTCCATTACAGTGAGTTATCCAAGATGCAGAACCTAACCGCTTTGAGCTTTAAGAATTTGGTCTTGGTCTTACTTAAACCAAGAGGGGCCTGTAGATTCCTCAACACATAGATGATGTATGTATACCACGGAGAATCAATGAACTTCTAAGACACCCGTGCAATTTCTTCTTCCTAAGGACTCTTTGATAGATCAGCGATGAAGTTGATCCCCACAATGTCTCAGTCTGACTGCACCATCAAATTTTCAAGCGGTTCTTTCTCCATGAGGTAATTGGTCCAGGTATCATGGTATGTGTCACTTTTGATCATTGAAACCTCTAAATATATGCATCTGATTCCTTTTTATCTATAACAACTGCTTGGATCTTACATTTTCCCACTTGACCATATTTGGGGGGATTGACAGGATGCCCTAGCAAGCCTATGTCTGTAGTTTTTGGTTTACCAATAAAGGGGTTTCTAAAAATCCATCGTCCGCTCCCCTCATAATACCACTTTTACATCTTGCTTCCCGCTCATCTGTCCCATTCCCCTTGTCCGGGCATTGGGTTGACCCTTTTTAAGGATAGCACCTTACCTCGTAGGAAGAAGGGGCTAAAGGCCTAGAAGGTAAAAGTAAGTTGGTAAAAAACTAAAATCCTAAGAACACACCTCGAGATGCTTCACCTAGGTATCCCCAAGAAAGCAAATAAAAAGCTTCTCAGCAAGAAACAAGAGGGACCTGATAAATAATAAAATAAGACCTAGTCAGAGGATGGGGGGTCTCATTACGAGCCAGCCTATTAGTTCCATGGGTACCTAGGAGTATGAAATTTCCATCAGTTGGTTACCACACCAGGGAAGTGACCCTTGGTTGCATGGCCAAGGGAAAGGGGGTCTCATCACAAGTTAACCTTCTCATTTCTACAAAAGTGTTTGTGGGTAACGCTGTCAGCTCTGGTCACCATGCCAAGGCAATGTCCCATGGTTATCTCTTGAACAAAAAGAAAGGTAAATAAAGGGTCAGGATCTAGTCAGAGGATAGGGGGTCTCATCACGAGCCAGCCTATTAGGTCCATGGGTACCTAGCAGTATGACATTTCCATCAGCTGGTTACCACGCCAGGGCAGTGACCTTTGATTGCATGGCCAAGGTAAAGGGGGTCTCATCACGAGCCAGCCTTCTCATCTCTGTGAAAGTACTTGTGGGTAATGCTGTCACCACTGGTCACCACGCCAGGACAATNACCTAGCAGTATGACATTTCCATCAGCTGGTTACCACGCCAGGGCAGTGACCCTTGGTTGCACGGACAAGGGAAAGGGGGTCTCATCACGAGCCAACCTTCTCATTTGTGCAAAAGTACTTGTGGGTAACGCTGTCAGCTCTGGTCACCATGCCAAGGCAGTGTCCCCTGGTTATCTCTTGAACAAAAAGAAAAACAAAAGAATAAAAGAATAAGGCAAAATGGGCTTGGAAAAAATGCATCCATGACAGGGACAACTCACCTTCTACAAAGGCACCCACAGGTAACATATTGCATCCTTGGCCCTTACTGCACCCACATGCTTGGACCTCCCCTGACCATATCATCCACTTACATGGCTTAGATGATTTCTCTCTGGGGACTTTCCTTTTCTGTGGACACTAGCCCAATAGGACACCTTGTCTTTTTCCTCAAACTTGTATTGCAGGATCGTGTAATGTCTTTGAGCTATTGGCAGATGTACTAGGGATTTTTATGCATATGTTTGATAATATTAATGATGAAATGTGACTGACATTTCTATGATCCCTGTGACTGATGAGCCCATGGAGGTCGTAGCTTTTGATGTGCAGGACCATACCTGACGGACAGGTACCATTTGGACCGGTACACATGGGGAGATGATCAGTTCGGACCTCCATGGGGTTGAAGGTCCCACCAGATGGATGCTGAGACCACATTAGGGGGCAGAGACAGGGCAAAGGATGGTCAAAGGTTTTTCACCTGAGAGGAAGAGGACATCCCATCAGGGGCACTTTGGCAGGACTAGACCTAGGGGAATGATCCCTTTTCAGTGGAACACTTGCCTTGGAAGGCCTAGGACATCACCATCTTGACCATGATGTCACCCAACTTCATGGACGCCTTGGGAGGTAGATTAGGTAGCATTGGCATGTGTGGCAGGTTGGAGAGGCCCAATGAGGGCTAACGTTTTGCTCCAGGATGCCCCCTGTGTCTCAGAAGGGGTTGACGTCTCCCTTGAGGGGGATTTTATTTCCTTTTCAGCTTGATTTAGGATTTAATTTGACAATTTAATGTAAAAACAATATGATTTTGGTTTTATGGCCTTGTCGGCCTTGTTATGACCTAAAAGTAAATTAGGTCATTGATACACTATATATTGAGGAGTTTTAGCCTCATTTTATCATAACACATCACTCACTCATTAGTGAGGTCTGATTTTAGCACCCTACTTGGGTATTTTTG
>SNQJ01S0151502.1:0-23067 GCA_010110895.2 Picea sitchensis
AGTTCTTCAATACATCAAAACTTGGATATCTCGAATGGTGATTTCCCCTCAATTTAAAGGGAAAATCCCATCGATACAATCATTACAAAGCAGATCTGAATCCTATACTAAATCAGATCTTCTTTCTAAATTAGCATAGGGTGCCCTGTTCTCATGCAACTGACTGCTTAACACAGGGGTTGAACGAGGCATTGTTGTTACGGCTGGTGTAACAGCTTCTTCTCACAGCTGCTGATGTTGTTCAGCATTGCAATTCACGAGCTGTTTCAGCCACGTGAATTGCGCTCTTGACTGTGTCGGCCTTGACTGCTAACTGTCACGGCTCGTGTTTCAGCATCGTGGTGGTCTCCTCTGTGTTTCAGCATCTGCACTTCTGAACTGAGTGACAGCTCCGTGTTTCAGCATCTGCATCCTCGAACTATGTAGCTGCTCCGTGTTTCGGCATATGCGACCTGTGGCAGCTCCGTGTTTCAGCATATGCGTCCTCGGACTGTGTAGCAGCTCCATGTTTCAGCATCAGTTCAACAACTACTTAGACAGTTCTGTGTGTCAGCACCGGCCTTGAACACTATTCTGCAAATATGGACACTTATGCGCTTCTAATCAATGGTTAGGTCCAAAAGTAATGTAAAGTATTATGAAAAATAGATTAAGCATATAATAATGAGAAAGGACTTTGTATACCTTGAAATGATAAGGTGCAGTGATATTATGAGTCTAAATACTAGTGATGAAGGGTATAATAATGGCAAAAAGTATGGGCAAAAAGGTGCAATATGTGGTCCTAACACTTGTTTGGATGAGGAAGGGAACTTAAGGCTAGTACATGGAATTTTAGAGGGAAGCAACTGGTAGAGAAGTTTCAACCTTGCAGTTGAAGAAACGTTACACGAAATGGTGTCAAATATTTGTAGTGCATATGGAAGAGACACCGAAATATAAGGTGCCAAATATTCAAGATTATGCAATAGTAAAGGAGTTTGAACATGGATTTTAATAAATACCAAGATTACCCCCTAAAAAATATATTTATCTCTCCATCAATTTGATGCCTAGAGAAGCCCCAATATCCAAGACCCCTTATAGGATGAGTACACTAGAACTGAAGGAATTGAAGATGCAACTTGAAGAGCTTATGAAGAAGGGGTATATACACCTAAGTGTGTGATCTTGGGGTTCGCCGATATTATTTGTGAAGAAAAAGGATGGAATGCTGATATTTCTCATTGAGTTCAGGTAGTTGAACAAGGTAACTATGAAGAACAAGTATCATTTCCCAATTATCAATGAGCTCTTTGATCAACTGAAAGATGAAAAAATATTCTCCAAGATTTATCTTAGGCCAGACTATCATCAGGTAAGAATTAAATAAGAATACATCAACAAGATGGTTTATCAAACAAGGTATGGCCATTATGAGTTCACAATGCTGCCATTTGGGTTATCAAATGCACTAGTTGTCTTCATGTGTTTAAAGAATGTTATTTTCAGAGAATACTTAGACAAGTTTGTCATTGTCTTTTTGGATGAAATTCTTATATATTATATGTCGTAGGAAGAGAATGATAAACACTTGAGGATGATATTAAAGGTATTGAAAGACCATCAGTTGTATGCCAAATTGAGAAAGTGCTCAATCTATCAAAAGAAAATTCATTATTTGGTCCATATTATTTCATAGTAAGGAATAGTAGTGGACCTAGAAAAGATAAGGGCCATTGAAGGATGGTCAACACCAAGGAATGTCTTTGAGGTAATATCATTCATGGGACTTGTAGGTTAATACAATGGATTTATTGAGGGATTCTCAAATATTTCACACCTAATCACTTCCTTGTAGAAGAAGGGTATGTAGTTTGAGTGGACATCAGATTGTGAAAGGAGTTTCCAACACCTGAAGTATTTATTAACAAGTTCTCTAATACTCAATATTGTTGATCCAAATGAAGAATCCATTGTATGCATTGATGCATGTAAAGAAGGGTTTGGTGGAATCCTTAGTGGGAATGGGTATGTGGTGTGTTATGAATAAAGGAAGTTGAAGTAGCATGAAATGCAATATGCTACTCATGATTTGGAGTTGGAATCAATAGTGCATGCCTTGAAGATGTTGAGGCACTACCTCATGGGAAAAATAGTCGAGTTGAGGACAGACCATAGTGCTCTGAAATATTTATTTGGACAACCAACTCTAAATGTTAGGAAACATAGGTGGTTAAAATTCCTCAGTGAATATGACTTTGATATAAAGCATATCAAAGGTAAAGAGAACAAGGTGGTTGATGCACTTATCAAGAGGGTGCATGAGATGCATGATACAACCATTATCATGTACCAATCATATTTGAAAGATATAATTTCAGAGGTTGCAAAATCATATCAGAAATACATGGAGGTAAAGGAAAAACTATAGCAAGGTAATTTACAATAGAAAATTGAAGGCTATAAGCTAGAAAATGATGAAATTCTCATTTACAGGGGCATACTTTATGTGTCAAATTCCTATGAATTGAAAAATATGATATTGAGAGAAATGGATGATGTACCTTATGTTGCGAACCTAGGTTATCATAAAACTATTGCTTCTTTTAAGAGACAATATTATTGGCTAGGCATGCAGAAAAAAGTTGTTGATTTTATTGCCAGGTGTTTGGATTGTGAAAAGGTCAAGGATGAGAATAGAAACCCAACTAGTTTGCTACAACCATTGCCCATTTCTGAGTGGAAATATGAAGTTGTAACAATGGATTTAAACACCAAACTACCCTGAACAAACAAACAATATGATTTTGTCATGGTAGTGGTGGATAATTTCACTAAAGTTTCCCATTTTATTCCAGTAAAACTCACTTACACGGAATCCAACATTATTGATATTTATATGAGACAAATTGCTCGACTACACGGTATACCCAAGACAATTGTGTATGATAGAGATCCAAAATTTTCATCAAATTTTTGGAAATGATTATACAAGGGATTCAAAACAAATCTTGATTTTAGCACAACTTATCATCCAAATTCAAATGGGAAAACATAAAGGGTGAATCAGATAATAGAAGATATGATAAGAATGTATGTGATGGATAAACCATTCAAATGGGAGGATTATTTGCATTTAGTGGAGTTCGCATATAAAAATGGGTATCAAACATCTCTAAAGATGAGCGCATTTGAGAAACTTTATGGAAGAAAGTGCAACACACCATTGAGTTGGGACAATCCAACAGATAGAGAAGTGATTAGACCAAAGCTACTCAAGGAAATGGAAGAGAAGATGATGAAAATAAAATAGAATTTAACAACTTCCCAGGACAAGAACAAAAGCTATGTTGATGATTGTAGAAATCACAAAGAATTTAAAGTGGGTGATTGTGTGTTCTTGAAAGCAAAGCTAAGAGAAGTTTCATGAAGTCGGGAAATTGTTCAAAGTTGGTAGCATGTTACTGTGGACCATTTGAAATCCTAGACATGATTGGTCCTATAGCATATATGCTTTCCTTAATTACATCAACATGTGTATTCATAATGTATTCCATGTATCATTTTTTAAAAATTATTTACCTGATGCTAATCATTTCATTGATTGGAATTTGATTCAGTTGGAGCACGAAGGCGAATTTCAAGTGCATCCGGTGTGCATATTTTATCGGAAGATCAAGTAGCTTCATAATCGAGCCATAAGGATAGTGAAGTTTCAATGGACTTGGTACGGTCCTAAAGATAAAAGTTGGGAGCATTAAGAGGCTATGCGGGAAGATTATCCACATATTTTTGAATACTTTTTAAGTTTTTATTGTATATGTCTATATACCACACTCAGGACAGTGCATAAATAAGGGGGAGGCAAATGTAATATTCTTATGAAAATGTTAATAAAAACATATCGCTACTCCAGACCAACCATGTAAAAGAGTATTGGGGGGTAAAATCCACTAGATAGGGAAAGGGGAGTAAAAGTTAAGGATAAGGGGCTAAGCTAAGGGGCTTAAGCCAAAAGTAATATTATATCAAAATTCCTTTAAGTATAAAGTATGGATAATTATTTTATCCTAAGTTATAAGTATGGGTACAAGTGGGCCCAAGGTAGTTATCAACATGACAAGTGTCAAATTGAGAACATGCGTACATAAAGTTTGGACTTAGTTGATTTTCAAATCATTCTATCATTATTACTTCACTCTTTGCGTTTTCCTCCATACCCTCTCATTACCGTCACCATATATGTACCCTAGTTACATGGGAGATGGACTGAAGAAGTGGGTTTCTAGACCCATAGGATATCGAAGAGGCGTGTTCTCAGGACCGTGAGAATTCTCTCCAAGTGAGAGAATGGTTGGGAATTGATTTTTAAAGGTGCCAAATTGCAGCTACAAGGATTTGAGACATCCTATCTGGCCTATTGATGAAGCCCTAGAAAGGAAGTGGTGTAGCCAATAAACTATTGAGCAGAGAAGGGGCACACTTCCTGGGGTGGGACAAACATGTGGATAATAAGAGAATCTAGGCTATTAGTTTGAGTTAACACCTGTGACTAAGTTTTTTTGTTGTCTGAGATACTTTAGTTGATCTATGAATCTTTTCCCCAGGTGGAGTTTAGTCCCAGCACGTGGGTTACCCATTGCTGAGAGTTATGAGTAGTGTGAAAGGTTGAGAGGAATGTCGAAGGTCTGCACATAGTTGGTGTTATTTTAAATCAAATATAAGTGTCAATTATGTGTTAATTCATATGTTGCATTAATATTTATGCATTTTCTTTCAGGAGTTCTTCCCCCATTGTTACACATTATTTTGGTCATTCTAATGATGATCTCACAGACATGTGTTCAAGCTCCCAACATGACTTTTTCCGAAGAAGAACAACTTATTTCCTCCTCTACAAGGGTTATTTTTAGAAAGGGTCCACAGGCTGCTCATACTACACAATGGAGAAATCTATCATTTCCGCAGGTTGCTCTATGGCTGGCTCGTGGGATTTCTACAGGCTGCTACATAGGCAAGTTGCAACGGCACTCCAAATCTAAAAGAGGAGAGAGGTTTCACGAAGTTTCTAGAAGGGGAATCTTCTAGAATGGGAGGTGGCGTTTGTGTGGTTGCGATCCTACTGGTTTCTTTGATTTGGTGGGATAACCCTCATCCTTTTAAACCACTTCACCTTCTCCTATATAATCATGGGCTTCTCATGGAAAAGGTTAAGCAAGAAGAATTAAGATTAAGCAGAGAATTGATGAAAGAATAGCTTGAAGACTGTGTGAAGAATACTGCTCTTACTGATGCTTGAGGCCCTCATTTGTCCATCAAGATTTTGCATATTATCTTCATGCAAATTTCAGAGCAAGTGTATGTGTGTGTTGGAACAAAGGACCACTAAAAGGGATGTTGTGACATCAAGGCGATTCGATTGTATCTTCTACTTTTCATTAATATAATACGGTGACACATCTCTTTCCCATAAAATGATTAGTGTTTTATTACATGACTCCTTGATCACATGTTTATTTGTCATTGAATTCTATTATTGTTGCTTTCACGTTGGTTGGTTTGTGTTGTCACAGATTTGATTCTACAAAAGCATTGGAGTGAAGTAGGGACAACAAAGATACAAGGAAGTGATTCATAAGGTATTTTATCTATTCCTCTTCAGATAGTAAACTCAATGATTGCAACTTCGGGAAAGTATCCTGTTCCGTCTCGTTTTGTTCTAGATCCAGGTGGATCTAGGGGGATCAGTTCATGTTTGCATCTACCGATTTATCCAATAACAAAATTGGCGACTTTGATGGGGAGACAACTTGATTGTGGTTTTTTTTTGGCCATTTTCTTTTGACCTATTATTTTTACTTGATATTAGTCTCTGAGTCTCTAGGAGACCCATTCACTCTTCCTGGGTTTAAAATTCCACCTAGATGTTTTTCCTTTTTCCCCTAATTTCTTGATTTTTTGAACGCGTCTGAACTGCACCTTATAGATAGCCTGCAGAAACCATTCATTTCCGCACCCTGGTGGTTGGTTTCAACGCGAGATTTCCCCACCTTGCATGTTTCTGGCTCGGGAAAATCATCCATTTCCACACTGTGCTATACTGCCCACCTGCGGCGACGTTTGAAAAAAAAATTGGTTTGGGTTTTGGCCTCTACTGCTGTCTAGTTTTGCTTTAGACAGCTAGACAAGGATTTTTAATGCCAGTTCTTTAATTCTTCTGATTCTTTCAGCTTGATCTTGATTGGTTTCGGAGATCGAATGCCTCTCTTTTGATCTTTTTTAAATCTTTCTTTTTGATTTTTATTGACAAGGATATAATCTCTAGACTCGTGTCCGAGTGCTTGCTCGATTAAAGATCTTAGTTTGGATTTGAATTTGTAGGTTGGTTACATATTATGGATTGCTTAATGATCATAAAAACATTTCTTATTCATATTTGAAGAGACTTTTTCTTGTCAATTTTTATTTTTATCTCCATTGAAAGATCGATTTGGGTGTTTCTTGAGTTCTTTATTTTCATTGATTACTTATCCTTTCTTAGTTACATCTCTGTTTTGGTTTCTTGAAAGGAAAAAAAGAAGTCTTTTTAATCTTTTAAGAAATCATTTATACAGAAAATATTGGCGTTTGAAACATTGAAAAAGAATCAATAGTGGAATTACATTGTTGATGATTGTTTGGTACTACATTCAAAGAAAGCATTTGTACATTGTAGTTGTGTTGTTCCAGAAAAATACTTTCTCCCTACTGTAGATAGAATTCATTGAATGAAAGTTTGCATCATTCATTCCTATTTGCATGTTATTGGGTCAAAGTCCTACACAACATTGGTTTCATTATCGTCTCCCTCTTGAGTAACAACAGCCTTTAATAATATTGCGAAACTTTAAAATTTAACTAGTAACTTTTTCTACGGCTCTTTTACACCGACATTAGCTAGGCTAGAGCTTTGGAATAGGAAATGAGACATACTCTCCAAAGCAAAAGACACACAATAGTATCTTGTGATAGGGAGTGTTCAAATCCATTTGCAACATTTTTTCCTGGGAAGCCCTTCTCACACAAGGGTCAAACCTAAGGTCGCATTGAGATTGGCAGAGTTACTCACACTGCTTTGTTGGTATCAGTGTAGAGATTGCATGTATTATGGGGTTCTATTGAAGGTATACCCACAATGATGAGTGGAATCCTCTCAAGTTGATTTCGGGCTAGATACCCTTCCCTTGCATGTGGATCTAACTGTTGATTGTTTCCCTAGGCATCATTGTTGTTTGTGGTAACTTTAGTAGCCTATCTTCTTAGGGTATTACACAAGGTGACTGTGGAGGGTCAAGTCTCCGCGGTACCTGGAATCGACGTTCACCAGACTCACTCAGGCTTCTTAGAGGGTATACCCACGATTATGTGTGGGAGCTTAAACCAAGGTGTAAGTCCATTAAGCAGACTGTCAATGTAACGTTTCCACCCTAGCCCAACCCCTTCTTGTCTCGACTTCGTGATGTTGGTTTTCATCACCAACTAGTGACTTCGAAACGAGAAGGTTTGTGTGCTTCGTTTGAACTCTAGATTTTATTAGTGAGTGTTGCTTGTTTCCATAGTTGGTCATAGAGTTTATTTTGTAAGATATTTAGCTCTGCCAACATTGACCCTCCATGTCGCTCACGTAGAATGCAAGGACTACCCCCAAAAGATCTGGGAGGTTCTCAACCCTTGCCTACCAACCCACTAGAGGGATTTCCTCAACAGAGTGAGGTCCAAGACACTATCACTCCATGAGTGGAAAGAACTAACTCTCTAGAACAATTCTGAGTTACTGATTCTCTAGAGTCTCTTCGAATTCCTCACAGTTCTGAGAGACATATTCTTCGGGTAAATTATTTTGGAGACATTATTTTTGAAACTTATGGAATGCCAACCAGACCGTTCATAGGCCCTTAAGGTCAGGATCCCTTTTGGTCTGCTCACATTCTGATACGAGATATTTTTGGCACCGGAACAAGTGTTGATATATTCATTGAAAACGAGCTGGATGAAATGTCTGGTATAGATCATTCTCCCATCACGACTGCTTATATGTTTAGTGGTTCCAACACCCAGTCACTGGATCCCAACTTGACCATCCCCCTTCATATGGCCCATTCCGTGAAACTCCTGTGTCTTGTAACCTGTGGATAGTCCCCGCACCCGGTGATTATCTTCGCTATGGCATCCAGATGCCTTTAAGTCTGGTTGAATCTGCTTACCAAGCCATTCAATCGGCTGACCCTTCTACTCCCTCTCTTGGCGATTCATCTCCTAATCCATTCCATGTTATTTTTCCCATGGACGAGATGATTATGTTGGTTATGTCGATGGAATATACCCCCTGGGATACTTGACATCATCGTTCCATTCTCTTCCTCGAACAACACACCATCGAGAGTTACTAACGGATCTCGACTCTGTCGACCATTGTCGTTATTTCTTTGGTCCCTGAATCCACACACGATGTGTTATACGAAAGGAACTTAAGAAAAATTTCTCCCAGCATCCCCCTTGACATATCTATTAAAACTGGAGTTGTCGAAAATGTCCACATCGGAGCTTCGTGTTCCATTGATGAGGTTGTTACGTGTAAGTCACTTTTTCAAGAATTCTGTGGCATCTTCACATGGAGCTATGAAGAGATGCCTGGTATTAACCTTGATATTGTTGTACATGAAATTAAGACCTACCCAAACGTTAAACACATTCGGCAAAGACTTCGTCCAGTCCACCCCCATAAAGAAACTGCTATCAAGCTTGAAGTAGAAAAACTTCTTAAAGTCAGGTTTATTTATCCACTGGCTTTGACTGATTGGGTATCCAATTTAGTTTTGGTTAACAAGAAACAAGGCATGATCCGTGTTTGTGTTGATTATAGGGATATCAACAAAGCTTCTCTTAAGGACAAATTTCCTACTCCCTTCATTGACCAAATCATCGACAATTACGCCTGAAGTGAAATATTCTCTTTGATGGAAGGTTTCTCCAGATATAATCAAATCAATATCTTACCGGCAGATCAACACAAAACTTCTTTCATTTTTCCTTGGGGCACTTTTTCCTACCGGAAACTGCCCTTCGGTTTGAAGAATGTCAGTGCCACGTTTCAATGTAATATGTATTATGCTTTCCATGATATTAAGAACATTTTACAACCATATTTAGATGACCTACCAACGCATTCTATGCATTGTAGTGATCATTCGGCCCACCTCCGAGTCATTTTCCTTCGCTGTCGGTTCTATCGTATATGCTTAAACCCACACAAATGTGTCATTTGTGTGGAGTTCGACCAAATATTGGGATTTATCGTGTCATGTCAGAGGATCAGGGTAGATCCTTTGAAGGTCAAGGTGATCCTCAATCTCCTTCCTCCTTCCTCACTTCGCCAGCTACAAAGTTTGCAAGGGAAGGAAAACTTTCTACATCGTTTTATCCCAAATTACGCTGAGCTAACACCCGAATTTACTCGACTATTAAAGAAAGGCTCTGAGTTTGTATGGGACACCAATGACAACAAAGCCTTCGATGCTTTGAAATTGACTTTAACCCATACCCCATTATTTTTCCTGCCTTATAGTTGAGATTATTTCGTTTATCTCGCTGCTTCGTACTCGACCATCGCCATGGTTCTGGTCCAAGAAGATGATTTACACAACGAATATGTAATTTATTATTTGAGTCAGAGTCTCACGACTACCAAAGCAAAGTACTTACATGTTGAAAAACTGCCTTTGGCAGCTGTTCAAGTTGTCCAACATTTCCATCACTATATTCTATTACGCAAGACCATTGTAATTTCGGATTGCAACCCTATGTAGCACATTCTTATACGTCAATTGCTAGGGAGAAAATACTCCAAATGGATAGTGATTCTCCAGGCGTTTGACTTATAATTTGAACGCGCTAGGTCCAATAAATCCTTGGTGATTGCCAAACTAATATGTGACCTTCCTTCCACCGAGACAGAAAAAGTGGCAGAGCATTTCTTACCCGATGAATCCCTTTTTCTGATCAGTTCTGATGATCCTTGGTATGGAGATATTATCATTTATCTCCAGACTCAAACTTTTCGGCCAAACCTCTCTAGTACAGACCGTCGTCGCATCTGCTATCAAGCCCGTAAATACATCATTCTCGGTGACACTCTTTATCGCCGGGGTGTTGACACTATCTTACGTCGTTGTCTCACCTTTGATGAGGCTGAGAAAGCTTTGAATAACTGCCACTCTGGAGCATGTGGAAGTTATATGTCTGGGTATGCCACTACCCAAAATATCTTGCAAGATGGGTACTTCTGTCCTTCTTTATTTAAATATTGTATATCTACCGTCGATAAATGCCATGCCTGCCAAACGTATAACCATAAGATCAGATCTCATCCCGCTCCTTTACACCCTCTATTTTCTGTTGGACCTTTCACTAAATGGGGTATCGATTTCATGACTTGTAACCCTCACTCGGCTGGGGGACATGGATAAATTATCGTAGCCGTGGATTATTTCATGAAATGGGCCGAGGTGATGCCTACATTCGACAATACAAGAAAAATTGCAGCTCTATTCATATTCAATCACATCATTGCAAGATTTGGAATCCCACTGTCTATCGTCACTAATCATGGTAGCCACTTTCAGAACTTCATGATGTCTGAGCTCACAGAAAAGTTGGGTCTTTGACATGAAAATTCAACCCCCTACTACCCACAGCCCAATGGTCAAGTTGAAGCAATCAACAAGGTTCTTATCACCATGCTTTGACGAATTATAGGAATTCACAAAACGAGTTGGCACACGATGTTGTTTTCAACATTATGGTCTTATCGAACATCTGTGAAGTCTTCCATAGGGTTTATAGCTTTCCAATTAATGTATAGTTTATAATTTGTCTTATTGATTGAATGTGAGATCCCATCGTTAAAACTAAACGTTGAACTTCTTCCAAACACCTATGTTGAGTAAAAACATCTGTTGTATCTTATGCAATTGGATGAAGCCCATCGATATGCCACCCTATTTATTGAAACCCAGAAGAAACGCATCAAGGCCCAATACGACAAACATGTCAAACCACATGTTTTCTGTGAGGGTGATCTAGTTCTCCTCTACGAACAAGATTGTGATTTTTTAGGTACTGGAAAATTTGAAGCAATGTGGCAAGGCCCCTATATCGTCAAATGAGTGTTGGAGAAGGGAGCCTATGAGTTAGTAGATTATGATGGAATTCGTTTGAGTGAACCCAGAAATGGGATTTACTTAAAGAAGTACTATGCTTAGACTATCTTTGCATGAGTGCTTGTATTTTACTGTATCATATTGTAGTGTGCTATGTTTGTGTGTTTTTTTCATTATTCGGTTTCTACCCTCGACTACTTATTTTTCGTTGTGCTTGGTTTTCAGATGTCGGAGTCTTCATTACCCTCCCTTGGCTTCACCGATGACGCTAGTCATAGTACTCAGAACCTAGCTTCTACTGCACGGGCAATCTATGCACCCACAAACGAACTTATAAGTCTACAATGTGTTTGCCTCGATTGTGCAACCAATAATATAGTAGAGTATAGCGTCGTCATCGAATTGTTGATTGATGTTATCTCTCTTGGGATTCGTCATCTGGTTATACGAATTGATTTGCAACTAGTAGTGTTATAGTTAAGTAATGTCTATGCTATTCAAAGTCCTACTTTGTTACGGGTATATTTACGAATTTGCCTCTTGGAACGTTATTTTGATTATATCGAGTATCAACACATTCCTAGATGTCTGAATACATTAACTGATGCATTAGTTAATTATGTGTTAGACAAACATCTGAGACATTTATAAATCCAATCACACATCACATGTATTATACAAAGAAAAATAAGTCCGTAGAATCCTCATGTATATATATATAACGATCAAAAGTGTTTTACAAAAAAAAGATTGTTTTTGTCCGAAGACCAAAATGTCAAAAATGAAGCTCATAGCTTCTATAAAAATAGCATCATGGATGATTCTCTCGATAAAAAACTACTACTCGTTCTACCCTATAGAGAAATCATCTCAATGGACCAGCCACAGCTACAGTATACCGCTGAAAATGCCTCGGGACCTCATCGATCGACATATCTGGGATTCCTGCAGTCAAATCCTCCAGATTCTGTTCAATTGCTTCGTAGTCATCCGCATCCCATCCTGTGACTACCGTTGCTTCCCCTCACCTCTAGAAAGGGGATGTACCTGGGGGACGAAATGGCCCTATATCTTTATAGTCAGGATACTTTTAATTAGTCATTGGATTGAAAAACACATAAAAATATTCAATATTTTGAAAAATTTACAAAAAAACACTATAAAAGAAAAATTTCTTTCTTACCTAGTTCCCCCCACTGAGAACCCTTAGGTAGCACTAAGTGAGGATCATTGTGAAAATCCAACCTGGCATATGCATAGTCATATATCATCAATATATGGGGCTCCAACCAATCGAAAAAGGTGTCATTATATCTAATAATGGGACCTGCCACATGTCGGGACATGAGATCACACCACTGCTTCATCCGCGGATCTCGTGGCACTGGTATATTCCAATCTACCTGTAAGCGAAAGTGATGGTCTCTTTTCAAGAAGAAATATACCAAAATGGATCCGTACCCAAACTGTTTTAGATCCCCGTTCTTGCTCTTGGTCGACTGGCTCTTGATACTACGAAGAATCCCATCACACCAGTTGAACACATGAGGTTCGGTGCATTCTATCACATACTAGAAATAGATCTGTAGAGACATGTGTGGAGAAGCACTCCCTTCCATCTGTGAAATGGTGAAAAGGATGGTTCTCAAGGTTAGATCACGAACCCCTCTGATAGCCACCCTTCCCTTGCGTCGCTTGGCTCTGGGTTCACAATAGAGTCCAATGTATTCACTCATCAGTAAAACCCCACCTCGACCTCCTGTTAAGGTCACTTGCGCCCCACGATGGGACAACCCTGTCAAGAAGTAGATGTCTTCAATGTCCAAGGAGAGCACATGAACACTCACACAGAATACTTGTTGGTCCACGTCCCACATACAGACCAAATGTTCCAATAGTCTCAGCTGGGCTCTCATGCCCTGGATCTTGAATAATTTTAATAAACCACATTTTCGTAAGGCATTTATGGTGCCGGGATCGTTCAAATCCATTGGATCATCGTCTTCATGCTCTCTTTCTCTCCACTCCAACATCTTTGCAACCAAAATACCTACATGGAGATGAAGGAAAGAAGTTAACGCCTTTAATTATCATAATTTAGAATTCTTTTTGGTCCACCGTATCTTTTTCTTTTTGGTTTTATGCCGCTGCGATTGGGCTTTGGTTATAGAGTGGGGTTTCCGTAGGTGAACTATTAGGTGCCTGCGGAAATCCTTGATTTCCGTAGGCCCGGATATAGGGCACCTGCGGTGGCCCCAACGCACGTCTATGGTCCAAATATTCACCCAAAAATTCATCTTATAACCGATTAAAATGAATTTTAAACCATTTAAAAGGAAGGAGATGAGGTACTTACTGTTTCTACGCAGACCGTTTGTCGAATTCTCGCTCGAGCTCTTCGCAATTGACCGTCGAAATATGAGGTGAAAACCGGCTTTTGGACAAAGATTTTTGTCAAATACAAATGAAATAGTGAAAATGATTTATTATCCCTATTTATCTCATTTTTTACATTTTCTAAATATATTTTATATTATTTAAATATATTTTATCAAAAACCTAATAGTCTCATGAGTGTTGTTTCTCGCAGATGGGTAGATTAAGGTTCTGAATAATGAAGTATGGACAGTTTTTGCAATTTGTTTGTCATTTTCATCACTTGCACAATTACTTTTTAGGGTTTTTAGCAAAACCTCGAGCTTAGTCTTCATTCGTTCTCGTGCTCGAAAAACAATGAGAACGTAACCGAGTATACTTTTGTCATTTTTTCGTACTCGTCATGGTAACATGAAAATAATGAAACTTACAGAGTAATCTTTAAGCTCTTTTCACAGTCCTTAAAAGTGAAAAGATTGTCAAGCGACCTTGTTCTGTTCATGCTCGTAAAATTATTTGAATAAAACATTCGACAGGCGATAGTTTATCACTTTTTCGGTCCTGTCGAACTATTTTACGAAAAAGGAACCGAGAGAGTTCTCTTTTAAGTGTTTTTCCAGACTCTATAAACATGAAAACCTTCAAGTTTTCTATCTTTGGACTCGTTAAACAAACATCGAAAGACCCATACGGGACTGAACCACTCCCTCTTAGGGTTCGTTAAAAATACTCTGAAGGACTCGTTCGAAGGATGAGATTACATCAACAAGCATATGTTATCCTCCTCAAGCTTGCATACAAATACAGAGGTACTCGCTAGAAATGGTGGGGGAGAGTTTGGGAAAGAGATGTGTTTCAATATTTGTGTTAGTGGTAGTAAGCGTCGCTCTTGAACATGGCACCAGCTTTATCATTTGAATCCAGGCTGGGAAATCCATTTGCCTCTCATCTGACTTTCTGCAAGTTCATATCTTGAGTCATATTTGGTTCAATGCTACCAAGCCTAGTGTCGTGCCATCCATATGTTCAAGAGAAGTTCAACCAAGCCTTTTATTGAGTCAACCATCTGCAATTGTCAATTCCTATCATTGTCGGCTTTCCTTGTGTCTGTTCCAAATCATATTTGTACTTTTCTTTACCCTAAATCTGTTAGTTGTTTCATGTCATTTGATGGGGCATACATCAATGCCCTCCTGTGATGAGTCTTTACCTATCGACTTCAACTCATTATCTAGGAACAATACTTAGAAACTATTTAGTTCCTTGGATCTTTCATGACTCAATGGCAGGTTTCTTCTCTCTTGACAGTGGATTTACATCATTTATCCCTGATTGAGAGATTCCATCGAGTGTTCGACCTCAACTCATCTATTCACACTCATTGGATTGTACTATCTTACCTTGGGGGTCATTGACATCAATGGTGATTTCCCTCACACGTGCTAATGGTTTTCATTAACGACCGGTAATCAAGTGGTTTCTAACCATGTTCGACTTTAGCACCTGTAATCACATGGCTAGATTCGTACTAACGGATGGTGTGGTTTTAAGACCCTGGACCTCATTATTTTTGTCGAGGTTACGATAGAGTATTTGTGATTTGAATTGACACATAGATCCACTTTGTATGTCTCGTGGCTATGTCTTGTGTCTGAGTTTTCAAATACATAGATCCACAATGTATTCCTAGTGGCTATGTCGAATCTTGATGACATGGATCCATAGTGTATACTTGGTGTCCATCACTTATACTTATGATTTCAATCATCTATAGTCTGAACATGGGAATGCCTACTTCGGACATGGTATAATATTGTGCGGATTCTTGATTGTTTGCAGGTTCCCAATTGGTGCGCTCCTTGTTCCCGACACACACACGCATTTTTACAAAGTATTTTGGTGGTCACGAGTTCCATCCTCATACTTTGTGGGGCATTTTGTTACACATTATTTTGGTCATTCTAATGATGATCTCATAGACATGTGTTTAAGCTCCCAACATGACTTTTGCCTGAGAAGAACAACTTCTTTCCTCCTCTACAAGGGTGCTTTTTAGAAAGGGTCCGTAGGCTTCTCATATTACACAGTGCGGAAATCTATCATTTCCACAAGCTTCTCTATGGCTGGCCCATGGGATTTCCGTAGGCTGTTACATAGGCAGGGTGTGACGACATTCCAAAGCTAAAAGAGGAGAGAGGTTTCACGAAGTTTCGAGAAGGGGAATCTTCTAGAATGAGAGGTGGCATCCATGTAGTTGCAATCCTACTAGTTTCTCTGATTTCGTGGGATCATCCTCATCCTTTTAAACCACTTCACCTTCTCCTATATAATCATGGGCTTCTCATGGAAAAAGGTTAAGCAAGAAGAATTAAGATTAAGAAGAGAATTGATGAAAGAATACACTGAAGACTGTGTGAAGAATCATGCTCTTACTGATTCTTGAGGCCTTCATTTGTCCATCAAGATTTTGTGGATTATCTTCATGCAAATTTCGGAGCAAGTGTATGTGTGTGTTGGAACAAAGGACCACTAAAAGGGAATTTGAGACATCAAGGTGATTCGGTTGTATCTTCTACTTTTCATTAATATAATACGGTGACACGTATCTTTCCCATAAAATGATTAGTGTTTTATTACATGACTCCTTGATCATATGTTTAGGTTTTCATTGAATTCTACTATTGGTGCTTTCACGTCGGTTGGTTTGTGTTGTCACAGATTTGATTCTACAAAAGCACTGGAGTGAAGCAGGGATAACAAATATACAAGGAAGTGATTCATAAAGTATGTTATCTATTCTTCTTCAAATAGTAAACTCAATGATTGCAACTTAGGGAAAGCATCTTGTTCTAGATTCAGGTGGATCTAGTGGGATCAACTCATGTCCACATCTACGGATTTACCCAATAACACCCATGTATGTTACATTTGTATTTATGTTTTTATTTTTTATGAATATGTGGATTTGCAGAATATTTTTATGATTTAAATTAGTATCGAAATTTGAAATTGTAAGTGGAATAGCCCAGCAGTTGGTTGGGAATGCTACATGATTATCGAATCGTTTTTTGATTCTTCACCGAAATATGTCACGGGGCGTTAGACTACGAGGATGATGGGGGGGGATAGGCCTGGAAGGTGGGAATTTAGGAGGGTACGAGGGAAAGAAAATGATACTTTATGGGGAAGGGGAATATTCAAGGGGGACCTCAAGAAAGTTCTGGTGAGGACATTCTCAAAAGTGACTTCAACATCTTGGGGGACTTCTTCATTAGCAACAATTGGATCATAATGACGAAAACTAGATCAAGGACTAGGGCCCTTACCTTTGTTCTTTGAAGATGGGCCTGAGGTTGGTTGACCTTGTTTCAAGTATGCTCGTGTTTTTTAAGGTTGACTACGTCTCTTTGGTTGTTTCCATTGTTCATTATCTTCTTGGGACTCATGTTTTGGGGCTAACTTAGAGAAATTCTCGGAAAAGTGCCCAGATTTGTGACAATTTTTTTGCTTAAAGGGGAGTTGTTCATAGTCCCTCTACTATAGGTAAGTCCAATCATCCAAAGTAAGTTGGACCACATCGGGAAGGCCTTTTCAAGGTCAGTTTCAAAAAAAATGTGTGCACAAGACTGGATGCCATCTTTAGGTTTTTCTCTTTCTATGTATTTGTCGAGTGAATTTCCAATAGCTCTAACTATCTTGTCATTCCAACAATGAAGAGAGAGGTAGGGTAAATGAACCCACATAGGAACTACTAAGGGAATGTCATTTTTGGGGTTGAAATATGGAGCCTACATGTTAAGATACATGCCTCTTTAGCCCATGAAGTATGGGCCACTTCAAAAGATTAAGATTTTCTTCCTTATCCTCAATGAAAAATGCAAAGTAGCCATGCCTGCATAAGGTATGAGAGATATTTCCTTTTATCATATGCTTCCATTTTTTTTCAACCCAAAGAGCCATTGATTTTGGGTATGACCACATGCCTGTGAATTGACCAATCACACAATTTTTCGCTAGCTTGAGAGCTAGGCCTTGTAAAGAGCTTTGGTGAACCTGCACTTTTCAATTTCATCGATTTTTTTAGCAAACCTTGAAGGGGGGCATTTCACTCCTTTACTCAAGGAGGTAATCAAGGTCAAGAAGGCTAGAACATCAAGAAGGGGGAGGGTGGAGGAGAAGGAGGAGAGAAACAACAGGTATCCACTATAAAAGGTGAAGACCATGGATGAACACAAGGCAATGAAAGAGCGCTAAGGTTTTATCTTTGAACTTTGAGGAGAAGGAGGTAGGGCAACAGGTATCCACTATAAAAGGTGAAGACCATGGATGAACACAAGGCAATGAAAGAGCGCTAAGGTTTTATCTTTGAACTTTGTGAATCCCATGAAGAAGAAATAGGAGAAATTGAGGTAGAGAAACGCCCTTTGAAACCATCCCTAGCACTCAATTCTTCATCATCATAACCTAATGTATACCATATTCATTAATAAATGTAGACATGTAGTTTCCATGTGATCTCAATTATTATTATTATTATGATTAAAAAAAAAAATCAAATTATACACATATACATAAGGAAAATGATGGGTTTAATTATATTAAAAAAATAAACACAACATTAATTCTTCAAATTTATGAAAAGTGACTAATCATGTAGTTTGAAATTCCGTCACGTTTCCATCATTCAAATCAAGTATTTTATAATGAAATGTTAATGAAATGCCAAGGAGGAGTTTCATATACTAAGAATGAATTAAAGGAGGAGTTGCATATTGTCTTACTAAGAATGAATTAAACTAGGACATAGTATTCAAGCGTAAATCTAGCACAAAAAATTAATAAAGGGATTAAATAATTAGTTAACAATTTTTTTTAATTATAATAATAATAATAATTTATTTTTAAGGTCACGTTCAAGCCGGATCAAATTGGTGTATGAGATTCTCTTGTTTGTGGGACAAAGGACCTCCCTCCGCCCAACGATTTGATTGGTAAAGTCTACCGAAGTATACATACCCTACCCCCTCTCGATTTGAACTTGTAACCTCTTAAGAGGAAACACATGTTCTTAACGATTAAGCCCATTCAACCAAAAAATTTAAATAAATAGTCAATTTCATTAATATGTATTCAATATTTAATCAATAAAATTTAGTCCTCTAAAACATACTAGAGTAGAATTTGGAATGTGATTGTGAAACAATTCTTAAAAATATAGTCGTCTAGAACATACTCGAGTACAATTTGGAAATGTAATTGTGAAGCAATTCTTAAAAATAATTGGTCAACGATATTGTTGCATTAATATGCATTTAATATTTAATCAATAAAATTTAGTCTTCTAGAACATACTCGAGTACAATTTGGAAATGTGCTTGTGCAGCAATTCTTAAAAATAATTGGTCAACGATATTGTTTTATTAATATGCATTTAATATTTAATTAATAAAATTTAGTAGTCTAAAACATATTAAAATTTATACAATTTGGAAGGTAATTGGGAAACAATTTTCAAATGTTGACATGGACGGGTGAACGGATTCATTGACAAAACAAATTTTTGTAATGGACATGGCGATCTGAATTAAATAATTGGTTCACGATTTTATTTCATTAATATGCATTCAACCAAGAAGATTAAATAATTGGTTAACGAATTTATCTCATTAATTTGCAGTTAATGTTTAATCAATAAAATATAGTGTCAAAAACATATTAAAATATAATTTCGAATCTAATTATGAAACCATTCTTAAGAGTTCGAATGGACGGCCTAACGGATCAATTGACAAAACTTATTTTTGTAATTAACACGGCTATCTCATTGGCTTCGTAACTATTTCGAATCTAATTGTGAAATCATTCTTGAAAGTTCGAATGGCGGCCGAACGGATTGGATTAATTGTCAAAACTAAATTTTTAATTCACAGGGCTATTTTATTGACTTTTTAACTAGTCTCCATTAATTGTTAATTTGAATGGTTGCGAGGAATGATTGTTATCCTCTCCACCCAAATTGAATTTACATAATGACATGAATAAAGCTCATATAAATATGTTGTAATGGATTAGAGTCTATATATATTAAATTGCCTTTAATTCAAAATTAACTAACAAAACAACTATACATAAATACAACCCAAAACAACTCAACACAACATTAAAAAAAACACCAAAAATTAAACAATAACATTAATCAATATGGAGAATATATATATATATAATCTAATTGCTATATTTTGGGATGGCCTCGATGGTTTCACGTTTGGCCGGAAAGAAAAAGACCGCTTCAGACCTTGAGCCATAATTTGGAGAGTAGAGCGTGGCCATTTGAACAGTTAGTAAATGAAGTTAAATTAACTAGATTTAAATAAAACAAAATGAAATTAAATTAAAATACAATACCTACACCAAACACCACGAATTTATCATCCACACGTATTTATATATGTCAAATATGGGTTAATAATTTATATAACCCATGCCACATGCTTTTTATGCCGTACATACCTGTTTTTCATAAAGGAAGTTTTATGCCGTACCGCTGCATGTCCTTTCACTCAACGACGATGTGGGGTAGGTGGCATTGGTTAAATTTGTATTTTTTTTAATTGTCAAATATCAACAATTTTTAAATTTACACGTTATTAATGACACTCATTTAATTTTTTAAATCCTCTAATGGACTTGTAAATAACATATTTTCTCATATATTATAGCAATCTATATTATAATATAATATATAATATTATATAATAACAATATATATTATAATAATAACAATGTATTTTATAATAATAATATATATTATAATAATATTATAACAATATGATGATAATGATGATTAATGCCCATTAAGACCTAATTGGTTTATTAGACCTTAAGAGGGTAAGTGATTACTTGTGATTCTTTAGAATTTTGTTTTTGTTCTCAAAAACCATTAAGACAAGCTTTCTAAGATCACCATACTTTTGTTGAGTTAAGAGGTTAGGAAGGTTGGTAGTATGATCAATATTTTGAAAATGAGATCTGTATATGGGTATAGGGTGGACAATCAAGAGAAAGTGTTTTTCATCTTCAGCCTTCTTAGTGTCTAAATTTTAGGAATTGACCAGCACTACAGTTTCACTATGGAATATAGTAGAAATTTGTTCTTATCTTATGATATGTTTATTTTTTTCTTTACTTAGCTCAAGCAACAAATGAGATGAATTTTGATCTTCTATATTAGAGTTGATTATATCTTTATAATACTTTAATTTTCTTTCCTCTAACTCTTTATCACACCACCCATTTTTTCTTTGGTATTGCGTTTTAAAATTTGGCTCCAAAACCTTAGGATCCAACTTTGTATAGTTGTGAAAGTTGCTCTTGCCTTTTATTGATATAGTATTTTTTTTCTTTTAATTGGGGCTTTAATGTATTGATTTTATCGAGTTTTAAGGGCTCATTGAAGCATCCCTAATGGATTTCCAAGCAATTTTACATTCTTTATGATACTGGGGTTGGTTGTTCTATTATTCTTTTATGGGACACCTCGAAGAGAACTTGTTAATAGAAGTGGAAAGATGGATTCAACAAATTATGATAGAGTTCTTCAATGTTGTCACTTATAAGTTAGGAGTTTAATTTACTATTTAAATCTTTGCAAAGAAAATAGAACTACTGCTTTTGTCAAAGCTTAAATTCCTTTGATTGTCAGAATTCTCTTTAATAGAAGTGGAAAGGGTAGTTGTAAAATTATGATAGAGTTCTTCAATGTTGTCCTTATAAGTTAGGAGTTTTAATTTACTATTTAAATCTTTTAAGAAAATGTCAAATTTACTTTTGTCAAAGCGCAAATTCCTTTGATTATCAGAATTCTCTTTAATGGTACTCCTATGCATGGAAAATTTTAGAGTTAGGGTTAAAGGTTTATGATCAGAGTTAGGCTCATGGTCATTTGAAAGGTCAAAAGTTGTTAATTGGTTGGAAACAGAGATATCAGATATCACATAATCTACAACACTACTACCTATCCCATGAATACAAGTCATTTTGTTGGAGTTTGGCCACTTCATTACTCCATTGCAAATTATTAGGTCTTGAGAGTTCCAGAGCTTGACCAACTCAGTACCAAACAAATTCTCAATTAGGTCTTTAAAGCTTCTTTTGTAGATATTGTATAAAACAAGATCCTCATCTAGCCATAAAGGATTATGGTTGGAGTCATCACTTAAAAGAGTAGCTTGTTTAATTGCATTCCTAGCATTAAAGTCTCCTAGCACGAGGATATTACCGTCATTTTTCAAATTATAAATATCTTGTTCTAAATTATAGGCACAATTTTTATCTAGATTATTTTTCTTATAAAAAGTAGAATTAATAGGTGCAAAATAACAAATTTCTATATACATCTTCTTAGCATTGGTGTCTGAAATTTCTATCCAAATGTATTGATTAAGAGGGTGAATCTTATGAAATTGAATGTGAGGAGAAATGTTTTTTCTAATATAACAAGCTATGCCTCCTATCCCTCTACGATGAGATTTTTTGTTCCACGTCAACCACAAGACAAATCATTCCATGTTAGGGACCTGAGACTCCTCATGCTCCCAAGTTTCAACTAGACAAATAATATCAATATCACTCGGGATCCAACTTATCATAGGACCTTTGCGCCATGGAAAGCCACGACAATTCCAAAAAAGAATCCCAACTATCCAAAATTCCTATTTATTATTATCCTTTTGGTCTCTATCCCAAACAATAGCTTTTCGATTTCTAATTATTGCCCATTTTCCTTCTTTCCTGGCTTCTTTTACCTTTTGAGCTTCCTTCCTTAATTCAGCTTGGTCTTCGGGAATGAGGTCTTCATTTATAAATATTCCTGACCCTTTTAAGCTCGGAGATTTACTAAGTATGCTATATTTATGGTCATTACAACTTACTTTAACACGAATCAACCTATCTTTGTGATCAATTATTTTTCCTAACCGCTTTGCTTCTATGAGGTAAGTTGTATGAATTTGTGATTTATTTTTTAATTCTTCTTTTACTATTTCCAACGCATCCTCCTCGTGTTGTTCCTTTATACCAAAAATTATGAGGTTCAAGGCTCTTTTGTTACGCTCATGGTCCAATTCGATTAGCTTATTCATTTCCTCTTTGATGGGTTTGATATCCAATTTGTTTTCTATATTACTGAGTGTCAAATTGTTGGTTAATTTTTCTTCTAACTCTTTAATCCTATCTCTCAAGTTGTGATTTTCTTCAACCCCTCCTTCTTGGGTTGATTGTTTATGCTTTTTCATTTCTTGAATTCTATCCTTCATTGTATGCAATTCACTCTTGAACACTAAGAATCTATCTTCTATTTGAGCTTGAATGGTATCTTTAATTTTTTTACCAATCATTGCCTCTAGCTCTATTTGGATTTTTACGTCTCTTTCTTCACTCATTTTTTCTAATGTTTCTAACTCTATTTGGATTTTGGCATCTCTCTCTTCTCTTTTTTTTTCTATTCATTCCA
>SNQJ01S0151502.1:23077-38676 GCA_010110895.2 Picea sitchensis
TGTGCTGTGGAATTAATCCTTGTGCCATGAATGCCTGTTTTTCTGTGCTGATGATGCAGAGTTCTTGTCGCCCTGTGCGGACGAAATTTCAGTGATAACATGTGGCATGTCATTTGGATCCTCGAGGTTGAAGAGAAATTAATTTTTGAAGATGACAAAGTGAATTGAAGAAGGAAATACAAGTCGGCCCTGAAGACAATTAAAGAAAAAAATTACAAAATAAGAAAGTTCCAGGTCATCCCTAATGTTAAAATAAAGTGAAATAAATGGTAGAAATACATATTATTATACATTCATTTTATATACAAGTCAAATTTCAGAGGAAATCAGAACTAAAGAAGGCCATATTTCAAGGGAGGATGAAGTCTTTTGGTGATGTGTTCTAAGGTATGTTATTTACAGATCATCTTACCATTTTCTCTATAAAAAAAATTCTAGAATGATTCAGATGGTGAAATCGATATGGTATTGAGAATACATATCAAGGTACCTGTGGTAAAAATTAATTCTCTTTATGTGCTATAAGTTTGGAGATACACTTTGTGGAAGATATGGTTTTTGACTAGTCCTGAAGTTAGTCAATAAACAAATGTTCTGGGTAAAATAGTCATAACTTCCTCATAGAGAATCCAAATGAAGTGAGACAAATTTCATTGGAAATAGTACAGACTGTGTTTTCTTGTTTTCCAGTTTCAGAATCAGATTTTAAATATTGAGCGCAAGGCATTCTGTACAAGTTCCCTCTCCTGAATAAACCAGAATTGAACAAGGTCTACCATTCTCTCTATAACTTCTTTTTGGGGAGGATTAAAGGAGTGAAACTTGGAGAAGTTTTAGATAAAACATTGAGTAATATTATATATAGGATCAGAGTATTCCAAGAAATGAAGAATTGCAGAAGTTGAAGAATTCTTAGGAAGAATTATCAGGTTCTATGTGATGGTTGGTTGATGGTGATGATTTAATGTAAAGTTTTATTATCTCTCGTATATTATTCAGTAGAAGGAAGGGTAAAGGATGGAGAGTTCAACCCTGTCTTGATATTGGAGGATTTTATCTTCCTCTTGGAGGTTTATTCCTCCCTTTACATTTGGAAGGTGTAGCTACCTTTGGAAGTCATTACTTCCCTTGAACAATAACTATTGATCATTTCTCATATATTGTGCATGGTGTATTGTGGTGTATTGGTGTAACTCTTATACTATTGTTCATTGATCATTGAATATAATTGAATGGTTTAAGTATAAGTTGAAAAAGGTTTAAAATTGTACTTGATATTGATTCACCCCCCTCTCAGTATCAACAAGATTATGGATCACTTGATTAATTTTATGAACAATACCCACTCTCATTACCCCCCATTATTTCTCTCTTTCTCTAATTACAACCCCATCTCCTTCCCACATTAATTTTTTACTCCCTGTTCTAAAATTGATTATAGTCAAGAAATTTTTTGTGTTGAAGCAGTTGGCAGTAGCAGTGTCTTAGTTGAATGACAATGATGTTTTATTTGGTTGCAGTTGATTGTTGTTGTCTTTGAGTAGTAACCATATTTTTTCCCCCTCATCATATCATGTTTCAGTCAATACAAACCTCTCATATATCCCATGACCCTTTATTCACCCCCTACTCATTGATAAACAATTAAACAATTTGTATGGATTGGATTGCATGAGTCTGATACATTGTTGAGCCAAATCGGTTTTACGTTTTTTAGAGTTGTCATGTATGGTTATTTAAAATACTATTTTCTAATCAATCATGCATGGAGGAATGCATTTTTTCAGCCGAGGTAGCCATGGCAAAGGCAACAAAGGGAGAGGTAATTGGAACTGAGGCCCAAGAAGGCCAAGGTTCTCCATACATTTAGATGTTGACTCACAAGAGTTAGGCCACTTTTTTTAGGACATATTTTTCAATTGGATTGGGTAAGGAGTGGTCCAACCTATGCCTAAAAGGCCTCCCTTACAAGTTCATCAAGCCCATGGTATCCATGTTCCTCCTCACATCTCATTAAAACCCGAGGTTCTTAAAAATGATGGATGGCAAGAGATTTTCCACCTGGTAGTCTCCCAACATCATGGCTAGCCTAATTTATCCCTACCTGCTCCTACGCCTATTAACCCCATTGTCCAAGATGCCCCCCACTCACCAGTGCAGTCCTCTCATGCTAGAAAAAGGTTGAAAACCGAGGCCTACCATGCCCTTGACAAAAGAAAATCCACTATTTCCCCTTCGTCACCTTCCAATGGCTCTAAAAAATCCATGTCTTCCCATATGAATTTGAGGGATGATTGTTCCCACGTGATCAACGAGATTAGGCCTAAAGGCTCAGCACAACCAAAGGCAAATCCAGGAAAATCAAAAGGTGACAACAACAATCAAGGAAAGATTGCATCCCAGAGTGGGAAATATGGCGTTTGAGTTTTAATTTTATCTATTGTTGATGACAGTTGACTTCAGAAGTTTTTTGAACAACACGTTTTATTTTGGGATATATGAGTAATATTTTATTGAAAATAATTTCAAATATCATGAGCTAAATTATCAAATGTTGATATGATGATGGGAGTCACAAGGAGGTGTGTTTTTCTTAACTAACTAGTTATATTATGATTGTTAAGAGATAAAAGGAGTCAAAAGGGGTCCCACCTACTAGTTATTATTTATTATAACCCTTATTATGATTATTACTTCCCCCCCCTAACTAAACGTTGGTTGAGTCTTTTAATTAACTTAACTAATGATTTGGTTCAACTAATTCAACCAACTCTAATTTGTTTAAAGGATAAAGGAAAGGGAGGAACAAGAGGAGGATAGAAGCATAAGCATACTAAGGTTTTCTCTTTGAGTTTATGTTTAGATAGCTCAATTTTCATTCATTCATTTATTCACCAAAAGCCTAATTCTCTTTTATGATAGCAGGGTCTTATTGTACACAACAATATTCAAGACTGAATTACATCATTCAGAAACTTGTTTTTCAGAGGTGTTGATCTATCTTTATATTCAGTGTAGACTTGTTTGCTTGTGAAATAGTTTTCATGACTGACAAAGGCTATTGTGCAGAGTCGAGTGGGTAGAAATCTATGGCAAGTCGATCCATCTTTTAGGGTTCATTTTTGGTTTTTTGTCAGAGGTCATTTTGTATGTTCCATCGGGGATGTCTATGTTTGACTTTGGTCCAAAATGTTTGTATGAGATTTTGTAAAGAATATGACTCTTTGGTGAATTGGAATGAAATAAAGGATTGTTTTATGTCTCATCTGTCTTGGTTATCATCTCGGTGTCTTTACTTGTGTCTTTACATTTATTTCAGCAACTGTTATATTCAGAAAATTACATAAAAAGTAAATTTCCGGCAAGTTTTTTTTATTGATAAAAGACTAGCCTAAGAACTTGTAATTAATACTTTTGAGTTAGGATGTTAGTTTTGTTGGCTATAAACATAGGGTGATATTCCCGTCTATTTTGCTTTATCCAAGAAGAATCTGAAAATGCTTGAGTAAGATCATTTCATATCTTTTCCTCAACAATAATCGCAATAACAAGTGTCACGAATAGTGATGGGTCTAACAAACCATGTTTCTTGTTGCACAAATGTGTTCATGGAAATTTTAACTTCTTTGTGCTCTTCTTTGAACTTATTGAAAAAATTTATTTGTGTCATTAGCAATATATGTTTTGGATGTTCTTCATATTACTTTCATACTATTCTTCTTTTCACCATATCCCTTGTATGTGTTGAAACACGAGATTCTGTCAACCAACAATTACGGGTCGATTATTTAACATTTTCTGCAAGTCTATCTTTGTAGGGTTGTCTAGAAATAAGTGTCCAACAAGCAAGTTCATCATTTTCATATATTTGGAATTGAAATTTTCTATGTTTGTACAATGTTTTTCTTGAAGTTCCCATCACTTTTGTCATGTGTTGTGTCAAACGATCTTTTATATTGCTAGATGAAACAACTACTATTTGTATCACTCTACGTGCAACACTGACATTTGTTTTCAATATTTTCCAAAATCTTTTAATACACAAGTTATATTGTCAAAGACATTATGTTTCACCTTTGTTCTTTTGTCGACTTTTGAATACCTAATAATTACGTATCTTTTTTTAACTTTCTTGAATTTATTAGACAAAGTAAAAGTTGAGCGTGTACTGCTACTGATTCATATTTGAAAAAAAGTATTATACGTATTCTTAGTTCGCTATCTTATATAATGCTTATCTTCTTTCTTTCCAAATTTTTCAGTATCGACATTTTCTAATATTTCATCATTAATGTTGATAGATTCTCCTACATATTTGAATTTGAAGTTTATATTAAAAACAAAACCCAAACATAAATTCACTAAACTATATACAAGTGTTCATCTTGTATTATCTAGATTTATGTACATACTTGTAGGTGATTCAACTTCTGCTTCAATTTCAGTTTCAACGACTTCATCGATGTTATGAGACAAATCTATTTATGTTTTTTGAAAAATATCAAATCCAAATTATAATCAATTATATTAAACAATAATTTAAATTTGAATTCTATACTTTTAATATAGACAATATGTACGTACATACCTAGTTGGACTTTTTCTTGTTGAAAATCTCTATTTACATGATCATGATTTATTTCTTCAATATTTTCACGTTCTTGTTTCTTTCTCCAATAATTCTCTTTCCTTTGTTCTTTATACAGATTTTAGTCTTGATTTCGATCATATTTTCTCTTACACAAACTTTTGTTTCTCATGAGTATAGTTATCTGTAAAAGTTTTAAAAAAAATCAACATTCTGAATAGTCTCATAAAAACTTCATTGTCACAAAAATTGTTAAAAAATAATATCAAGAATTTTATGTTCAACAAAGCCTTGGCCTTGAAAAAACGTTAAACAAAGCCTTCACTTTGAAAAAATGTTCAACAAAGCCTTCACCTTGAAAAGATGTTCAACAAATCCTTCAATATATAAATTGTTATTACAATAAAAACTAAAAACTTGAACTTCAATTTTTTTTTTTTTTTCATTCAAAACATCAACCACCTTTTTCAAAACAATGAAAAATATGATTCAAAACTTTGCTTAGGGGCTCTACAAAACCATGAAATGAGCGAGTGAATTGTGTTAATTTGGTTCGGTCGAAAGCGTATTTATAATATTTCTCACCAACTAAAGCGAAACATGTCTCTTCATTTTTTTCTAGCTGACAAAATTCTCTCTCCCACCTTTTGGCCGAAAAATTATTTTTTTGGCCGAAAGATTATTTTTTCTGCCGAAAAGAGAGGAAACCGTTTATTTTTTACGGATTCCCTTAGAAAAATATATTTCGGCTGAAAAAAATATTTTTCGACCAGAAGCCTGCGAATGAGAATGTTTGCACGAACCTGAAAATTCCCTCCATCTTACTTGAACTTTGGAGGTTGCAGACTCCTAGAAATAGTCAGAATTTAGTTTCGAAATTAATACCAGCATTTGCAAAATTGAATCTACTTTCAATGGATATAATTTTTTGTCATTTTCATTATTTTTATCTAATTTTATTTAATTTTATAAAAAAATCATTGCATTATATTTTCAGGTGGCATTATGATTCAATGAAATGAAATATCTGTATCTTTAAAAAATACACCGTGGAAAATTTGGAAACATTTATATTCAAAATCCTTAAATTGTTCTCTTCAAAAGGGTATTTTTAGATTTTACTTTTAAGTAAAAACTAAGATATATATAAGGTGGGGGAAAACATGTGTTTAAAATATGCAACTTTTTTAGCTTGGTCAACTTCAAAAAATTATAGAAATTATAATATTCATCTGTTAGATTCAAAATTATAGACATAAGAAAATACAGTCTCTGTAGACTGTTGCAATATATTTCATTTGTCAAATTTTTTTTTTTAATAATAGATACATTGTTGGGGGGAGAAATAACTCATTATCATTCCTTTCATTTTTAAGGAACATACCGTGAAACAATTGCCAAATTAACATATCAAATCTCAATAAAATTAATTTGAAAAATAGTCAGTGGAAAGCTAAAAAAATTCTTCACAAGTTTTGTTTTTTACTGTAAAGTGAAATTCTAAATAAAAAAATAGTTTTTTATATCGGAAGTTGAAGAACTTGTGAAAATGTAGTTTCTTTTTCTTAGAAAAAAATAAAAATAGATACTCATCTTCATGATTTTACCCCTTACTGAATGTCTATGAATGCCATGAGTATATAAATTTCCCCTTTGCAGGAATAGATAGAATTCCATATCTGCATAAATTTATGAGTATTCTGGACTCTCAAGGCAGTGCAAGGAGTGCACACCATATTTAGTGAGAACTTTGAGAAGCCAGTGCAAGGAGTGCGCAATAAATCAATCAGGAGTTCTAGGAGGAGCGTGCTAGGTGGGAACAATAGAACCAGTCATAAGCTCGAAAGGTGTTGGGGTCCTATAATCATAGGCAACTTGAGTCTTCAGCTGTTTATTTGGCGTTACTCTCGTAACGAAGACATTTGGCTTTCTGGGCTCGGTTGATTCCATTCCCCCCTCCATCCATTTCACCCAATCCTTCATCATTGTGATGCATCCTTCATCCAACTCTACACCTTGTCCATTTATCCCATTGGTTACATCTCGCCCACCACTCATCCATGCATAAACAAACTTAGGATAAAAAAAATTAGGTTAATAATAAATGGTTAGTGGCATTTTTAAATAATAATTAGCATAATAAAGTAAATTTAGTTAGGTTAGTGTCGCTAGATTAGTAAAACTAGATTAGGGTTGTTAATAATAAATTAATTAATAATTAATAAGTAGGTTAGTGTGTTTAGGTTAAAAATGAGATTAGTATAATAATATATTAATCAAACATTAATTAAAAATAAAATAAAACAAATAATAAACATAAAAATAAACTATATCCTAAAGTTTAAACCCACCTACCTTTTCCTCATATATCGGACCCCTTCCCCCTTACGTCACTCAACCAAAAGGGGGTCTGAGTAAGTGGTATTAGGGGGGACACGTGTAAGCATATGGTGAAATAGGACCCCCCTCCCAATACCACTTACCACTCTAGGGGGGTCGGAAAAACACCTTCTCCCCTGCAAAATCGCCCCCCTAAATTCATAAAAACTATTTTTTTGACAGTTTTTCCAGTCGACTTTCGAGAGTGAGTCTAGGAAAACAGGGATGAATTTTCAAAATCTGAGAGAGTTTTTTGTTTATAGAGGGATCAATAACAAAAACCTCTCCCATAATTTAAACAGGTGTCATTAGTTGGTAAAACCAAGGCCATATTTGAGCCCTATTTTTCAGGCTTCCATTTTTTCCTGTTTTAGTCATGATATTACGGGAGCCGTTTTGGTGAGCTAGAGATGAATTTGGAAAAAGCGAAAGAGGTTTTTGTTCAGAACATGCTCATATACAAAAACCTCCCTGGATTTCACATAAAAATCTCATATTGGGATAAATGGAGACTCCACGGGACCATATTTTTCATAAATTTAAGAGGCAAAAAAATCAAAGGATAGAGGGGAAAAGGGTGAATTCAAAGGCACAGATCACCCAAAGATCCCATCAAAAAAAATCCGGATCTTCGAATTAATCTCAAATATATTTATTTCTTTGTAATCCAAAACCGAATTGGTTTAGATTTGCTTAAATTAAATCCTACTCATTAATGACAGGATCATTGCAAATAATTTATAAATACTTTGGAATTCAAATTAATGGGGGTTGAGGAGTTGGAATCTATTGAAGGGATAAAATCCTGTTAGGCCCTCCTCGACCTGACTGTACGTTCGGATATCAATCATACACAAGGATTTTATTAAATAAATTGCAGCAACACAATTCTATATAAAAGGATTCTTGTGTCAAATCCATTGGTGAAGTTTGTTTCTCTGTAATTTTTCTCCCTCTATAATCATTTTTTATTCTGTAGTCTTAATTATTCTAAGAAGTAATAGGGAATAACTTGTTGAGAAATACACTCTATCACCTAGCTTAGAATGGTTTCTATGTTTTCCACTGAAAGTTGAATTCAAAATTATTTATTGCTCTGTATTTAATTTGACTTCTTACTCTTTTTTCCCCTCTGCCATACCTTAAGCCTATGAAGATCCAATGATTTTCATAACTTGCCCTGCATTAATGGCTTGTCAAATATGTCTTATTTTATGCTAGTTGTGACTCCATTTCCCAATGGCCCCTTTTCTCCTGCTCCAACCTAATCATTTAAAAATCCAAATACCAATCTATCATAACTAGCCTAAGATCCATACTAAAACAAATCCAAATCTGATAGAGAGATCCCTCTCTAGGTTTAGGAGGGCTATATCCTAGACTCAAAGTGGTTTGATGTTACCTCAATGATTTCCTCCATAGCCTTGGGAAAATTACAGAGTGCTAACAGAAGGGATAGTGAAAGAAGTGCATGGAGAGAGCACAAGGAGTGTGCCTACACTCAGAGAAGTGTAAAATATCAAAGGAAGGATAGTGCAAAGACTACACATAGCAAGCACAAGGAGTGTCCTTACACTCATGGTAGTGTAAAATCTTAAGGAAGAGTAAGCAGAATGAATGCGTAAGTGAGTCTGTAAATTCCAATACTCAGGAGAGTGAGTGCAAGGAGTGCACAAAACCAAAACTTTGTTAAAGTGTTGGTCAATCTCAGGAGGAAGAACAGAAGGTGCCAGGAGGGCACTGAAAGAACACTTTGACTATGTTTGAAAGCTTAGGAGAAAGAGCGAGAGTGCCAGGAGGTCACAAGAAGTCATTTGAAAGAAAAAAGGGCCAAGCCCCTTTGAAGTTTGAAGAGTTGAAAGATAAAGACAGATAACAATGGTGTGTGCCTTAGGTCCTATGCAAGGAGTGTAGAGGGAAAGAACTTTCTAAAAGTTCTAGACTATAGGATAAGCACAAGTGTGCACCATAGAAATTATCATAAGTTCAAATATCAAGAGGGAGAAGCATAAGGAGTGTCTAGGAGAAATTATTACAAGTTCCAAGTGAATTCGTTTGTTGAAGGGAAGCAAAGACGCAAAGGAAAATAACCCACAATTGTCATTGGATTGGTTATGGAAACAAATTTGGGCCATTGGATCAATCCCATACAAGAGGATAAGTGAACATAAAAGGATATCAGATCCAAACCATTTTATTTGAGCATAGGAGAATGAGAACCATCAATTGGGG
Source organism: Picea sitchensis (assembly GCA_010110895.2). Lineage (NCBI taxonomy): Eukaryota > Viridiplantae > Streptophyta > Pinopsida > Pinales > Pinaceae > Picea > Picea sitchensis. The sequence goes on from SNQJ01S0151502.1 coordinate 32,277, forward strand.
TTCTCTAGTCGCAAGTCTTGTCCAAAGAAGAGTGGATCTCAATCATATATCACATCGTGCAATGTGAGCTATATATCTCATGAATTCAGAGATTCAACACTTCATGATAGATTGGTTCTTATGTTTCCAAGAGGAGAAAACCCTGAAGATCAAATACCTGAAATAGATATCAATCGTAGATGACAAAGTGAAGAAGGGGTTGTTGATTGGTAAGTCCTTCGGCACTTTGGCTATGTGGGGGAGATTTTATAGGTAGTCATTGAAAAGTGATCAAAGCCCTAAAACTTCGAAGCATTAGAGTAAATCCTAATCATTGATCAACCAGAGAGTCTTAGTCATAGATCTCTGCCCTTTGCCAATTTGGCATTTGACAGTTAGGGATTTTGGTGGTTAGCTGGAGCGAAGAACACCGAAGCTCCAAATCCCGGAGTTGATCACATTCGTTGGTTGTAGGAGGAGTGTGAGTCGTAGATCACCATTTCAACGTTCAAATATTTGGGAGGAATTGTGTTTTGGAGTCTCAAAACTCCCGAATATCGGAGTCGTGGAGTAGATATCCACCATAGATCGTGGAGGGAGATGAATCCATCCTAGCCATCAGATCTAGCCGTGGAAGTTGGAGAGTGGAAGGACGGGATAAGACTTGTAGTTGTCGGTGTACAGTCACTTTATGAACAAATTTTGGTAGTAACCACTCCGAGAGATTGGAGTATTGTTTTGTAGTGGGAAAGTCTAGAAGTCCTGAATCCTAGAGTCAATCATGACCGTTCGTTATTGATCACATATGGACCATTGATTCTTGAACTCTTCAGTAGTTCGACAGTTCGAGGGAAGTGTGTTGGGAGAATTTCCAGAGCACCGAAGTCCCAGAGCTCCGAATAATTCCTTGTGGCTAAGCGCTTGGTTCTATCCCACGGTCATATGCGATTCCATCCGGGAAAAGGGGATAGCGTATGTGGTTTTGAACCAAAGGGGAAAGGGGATTAGAGAAAGCGCCCAACATGCTATGTGTGGACCTGTGCAAGGAAATTAAAGGGGTTTGTGAACATAAGAGAGGATCCAATAGGGATCCAAGACCTAATTCAACTCCTGTGTAATTTGATCCTAGACCAGGAGGTCACACGAGCCCCCCTAGGAGGGGGAGGGGGTTTTCATCACAACAACTAATTAAAAGAAAAATTAAAACTAAATTTATGTATGTCAATGTTGGTTTATAAAACTGGTAGGGATTTGTATAACAGTTTGTAGTTCTCCTAAATATGTAACCGTTCAATTTTCATATATATCTTTGAAGCTTGAGAAATGTAATTAATTGTTGTAATCTTCATTATAAACCTTAAATAATAATATATACCAATACCTTGCCTCATTGATCTTTCCTTGACACACCGTAAGGGTTTTACCATGTAAATCTTGTGTGTTTTTTGAGTTTTTTATTTTTCTTCTTGTCATTCCTTTTCCCATTATATATGTTCAGACTCATGATTACCAACACATGAAAACATATCAAGATTAATTGATCTTCTAATATTATTTTTTATCAACAAATTCTAAAATTCATTTCTAAAGCATATTCAACAAGGCTCTTCCAAAATATATAGATAAAAATAAAATATGGTTTGTATGCCTTCTTCCCTCATTCAACCATTTATTAGCATTTTAAGAAGTGGCTCAAATCCATTTTGATTCCCAACAAGAATTCAAACAAGGTGCTTGAGGTTTCCTTTTTCCATTAAAAAAAAATTCATATATCATTGATTCTTGAATAGGAACACATGCATACTAGGTATCTAAGAGGGTTATGAACCCCACATGGTTGAGTGAAAGGAGGTGCATATATGAGGAAGAAAACTTTCTTTATGAAAAACATCTGGCATGGGTTGTGTAAATTATTATTCATAATTGGCATTTGCAAATATAATTTGTGATGCATAATACCCCTTGTAGTGTCACTTGTACTATAGGTATTGTATTTAAATTTTATTTCATTTAAAAAAAAAAAAATTATTTTAAAGTAATCAAATTTACTAGTCTAATCTATCTTTTAATATTATTTTTTATCCAAAAATTACAAAATTCATTGTGAAAGCATATTCTACAATTTTCTTTCAAGATGTGTTGGAATTAATATCATTGATATATGGAATGTAATTTTTCTATGTTTTGGCCCTTTTAACTTGAATCCAATGACATGATTCTGAAAGAAATCACAATTTTTTGTTGTTTAAATTGCATTTTTTAATGCATAAATGGATTCAGCATGCTAAAACCGCCTTGGGGTACTTCATTATATAGAATTATCCACTCAAATATATAGATCCAAACATGTTGAAAACCCTTGGGGTGCTTGATTATATAGACTTAGCCACTCAAATATATAGATCCAACACTTTCTTGCTAGATTTCAAGAAAAATTAAATGGAGAAAATCCTAAAAAAAGACCAAAACATAGAACCAACCGCTGTGGAATACATTATATAGGGATTATCTTTTTTTTTTTTTTGATAAATTTTTTGGATATCAGCTATTCATACCTCTCTTGGGAATGTTTTGGAGCTTAATTCTCTATCAACTAGGGTATAAATTTGAGGGGCACTTCTATCCGTCAAGTAAATTAATTTTTTATGATGGATTTCTTCTTAAAAATTCCCTTCCCTTCCCCTTTTATTTATATATTTTTTATTCGTTTAAATATTATGTGTCATATGTGGTGAACCAAGCCAATTCACCAGGTAAATACCCAATGTAGGTAGCACAATAGGTTATAATACATAAACGATAATATATTAAATAATGCATATAAATATGAGATCATGAGATCCAATAAGAATGAGGGACTTAAATACCCACTGAGGGGTGCCCTTCCCTGAAGAGATGTGACCTTTCATTGGGAAAGTGTCTCTTCATTAAATATTCATTAACTATTGTAATGTATTTATATTTATTATTATATATTATGTTCATAAAATTGCCTTCCCCTTAAAAATATTTTTCCTCAAAACATACTTATGGAAGATTTATATCTTTCTCTCACTTTTAGTATTGTCTCCTTATTCTTTATTCCTGAATTAGTGATCATTGAGGACTTGAAATGATAGGATATTCTAAGTGTTGCATAGAACCGTCGAATTGTAAGGGAGTTTGCCCACCTTAAATCGATCTTCTGCACAATGGGGATTTTATGGGGTTCTTGTAAACAATTTGATGTATTTTGAATCCCATGATAACTTGTACCTTGAGCATCATTTGTGATGGAGGTAATATTTTTTTACATTTTTGTCATTTATTTCTGTGGCTACCTTGATTCGTTGAAGTATTGATCTTTGTGATTAGAATGTCTATAAGGCATCCTTGCGACTTGCTATTTACTTCATGAACTTGTAGCTTATTCTTGATTAACACTTGGAATTGAGTCTTCCTCATATCCCTTGCTTATTTCTAGTTTGACATGTGAAGACCTATTTACATCAACTGAATCCTTTTGATCTATAAGGTTGATTGGGTCTATATTAATTGATTTATCCACCATCAAGTTTTTTTCCATTTGAGGACTTCTATAGTTCCATAGGTTCAGTCATTGTCTCTTTATCTACCAATGATTCCTTATTGATAAGTTTTTCTAACTTGTCCTCTATCTTCTTATTATCACTCTTTATCTTCTTAATCTGGGGGAGTAAACTTTAATTATGGATTTTTAAACAAAAATTCACTTCATATTTCTTTGATAATTTCCTAATAAGATTTTGATTAGCTTGTTCTAACTTTTGATTTTAATATTTTAGGCGAGAGATTTCTTTATTTCATTCTCGTAAGGTCTTTTCATATTTTTTCTCTCGTCTTTAATTTGTGCATGCAACTTCTCATTACATTTTGTTTGGAAAGAATACAACTTATTCCTAAGTTTCTCCATGACAACTTCATTTTGTAAATTTCTATTGGTCTCTTTATAATATGCTAGTTCGTCTTCCAATTTCTTGTAGTCATTTTGATATTTTGTTAGAATAAATGGTTTTTGACAATTTGTGCAATTAAAATTTTGATTTCTAAAGGATTCTTGAAAATTAAACACCATTGCACAAAATGAACATTTTGCCAAAAATGTAGGATTATTTACAGTTGTCATAGGTCACTTAGTACTTCTTCAAAACCAAGTAAATATTTAAATGTACTGAATGGAGAAGATCCTCAAATAAAATTTAACAATAACTCTTTAAACTTTACCACTTTCCCTTTTAATATTCTTAAAATCTGTTTCTATATAATTTCTTTTTCCACTTATAAATACTTCACAAATTAAAAATTTTAAATATATTAGGAGACTTTAAATAATCCTTTTTATATCCTTGACTATTTGTTAGTGGTGGCTAGGGCTCAAGAAATGTGACCCTATAGTATAGTTATTTAGAAATAAATACACATACATATATATGGTATGGAATACCATAGGCCAATGGTTTTCCAAAACCATGGATAAAATATTCACTTTTCCACTTCTTTGGAACTATTTTTTTAATTACCTTTTCTTGGTATGCACTTATATTTGTTCACGTCATTTTAAGAAACCCTTTCTTTTTTATTTTATTTTTCTCCTCTTTTTGAGTGTGGTGAACCAAGCCAATTCACTAGGTAAGTAATCCATAAAGGAAAATATATTAAATAATGTATATGAATATGAGATTATGAGATACAATAACAATGAGGGTTCCCTTCCATGAAGAGACATGACCTTTCATTGAGAATGTGTGTCTTCATTAATTATTCATTAACTATTATACTTTATTTATATTTATTATTATATATTGTGTTCATAACAACATATGTGTAATGTGGTTTTTTTATGAAGAACATGTTGAAGAAACTATTGTACACACATGAAATTTTTACATTTTCTACTGTGTAACTATTCTGATGCACTTTTTTGACTATCTATATGTCATTAGTTGACTCTTTTGTATAAATGTGGAAGAAAGGAAAGACTATCTTTTTTTATCGATACTTTCTAGATCCATCTATAACAAAAAGTTTCATTTGATTCTAATAGAATAACAGTGAAACTATTTTTGTCGTGTGAAAAAAAAAATGTGTATTTGTTCATTTTTATTGTAAACAAAAAAACATCCACATAAAATTATTATAAAATTTCATTTGACATAACATCATCAAACTATTCCCCCAGATGGGGTGGCATCGTGTTCCACGCGGCAGACTTCGGACGACGGTACAGGGCGTCATGGCACACCGCCACGTGATGGGCGCGTGCTACAACCCACCACCCCACCCAAAGCATAAATGTTCATTAAGTTGAAACGAGGGTGCATTTGCGTGACAGTCCTCTCCCCTCTGCTGCGAATTCGATTTAACCGGTTCATTATGCCTGGAGCGCATTTCGTTTTGGTGGCTACAGGGTTCATCCCGGAGCAGCAAGAGCTCATCCCTGTTATCCGCCATTGGCACGTAGTGGACCCTGCTATTCTCCTTCATCGCCTGCTCTTAATCCCCCTGGCCAGCTACACTGAGCTCTCAATGACTCGCCCCAGAGGCAGACCAAGGAGAGGTGCTCCCTGGAAGCCTCGAAGGCCCTCGGTCATGCCCCCTCACTCGACCTCCGCTGAGTCCTCCCCGCGCCAGCAAACCAATTCCCCTCCGGTCTCCCTGCGAGTACTGCATTTCAATTCCATGGATGTCATTCCGAGCACACCAATTTCAACTCTGCGGCTCTCCCTGGACCCCTTAGCATATTCCTCTAACCCCATGCCCTTTCACAACCCCTTGGGTGATAGAGGCAGCGACCCCCCTCTTCATGGAGAATCCAAGAGGGCAGCTCCAAATCTTTCTCAATCTTTTGATCTAGCGCGCGTCAAGGAAAGCTTGTCGGCACTGCATGACCTGGTTTTCGAGCTAAGACAAGAGGTAATGGACTTAAACTACCGACTCCAAGCCACGGACGCCAAGGTGGCGAGCTCTCTTAGAATCATCTCGTCCTTGCACGACGCACTGCTCTCCGAGTCTGACGAAACCAGTTCGATGAAAGGATCCCCAGTGGCTCAGGAGGCAGATCTGGCCGAAGTGTCGCGTCCAGCAGAAGAAGAACGAGAGATGGATGGGCACGGGGAAGACACCAAGGGAGCTGAGCGCAATACAGACGGTGGCGAGCAGTGGGACGATGAGCCGGCGTACATTGAAGAAGAACCCTGGCCAGGAGATCTTTGCGCCACTTGGCCCAGCTACCAGCCAGGTGTCTAATCTTTTAGTATGTTTAGTTTATAGCGACTCTAGGTCTTGGACTTGACTGTTTAAACTTATAACTTGTTTAATTAGTGGTCTAGATAGGCTGGCTGGACTGGTTTCCCCATGGCTGGGGCAGTCCAGTAACTGCAGCTTGGTCAGATTTGTATTTTGC
>SNQJ01S0151503.1:0-12140 GCA_010110895.2 Picea sitchensis
TAACCAACTGTGTGCATACCTCATACTTTCCCCCTAGCCATAGACATTGTCGCTCATAAACTCTTAGTAGCAGGTCACCTCCGATATGAGGCTTAAACTCCACCAGGAAAAGGATTCCTAAGCCAGGATAAAGTCTATCAACAACTAAAATACTCATACAAAGTTGAGAACTCTAGCAGATATCCTATAGTCCCTCAATCCCCACATGCCTATCCTACCCTAAGAAGTGTTCCCTTTCTCTACTCAACAACCCTTTGGCTTCCCCACTTCCCTTTCGAGGCTTCAACAACATGTTGAAAACAAAGTCTTAGAGCCCTATAGCAACATCATGGCACCTTGGGAAAAAAATTCCCATTCGTTCTCATATGGAGAGAATGCTCATGGGCTTGACAACTGACTTATTCAATAACACATGGGCCTGACAACCCACCTCTTCAACCACACACAAGCCTCCCAAAGTATAGGTTATGTGATGGAATCAAGGTATAGAAGCACGATAGAGGAGTGATGGTCTGAATGATAAAGGAATGAGTGAATCATCCCCCAAAATATACTAAGGACCAACCATATATTTGCATGACTATAACTAGACACTTGTCACCTTAAGAACTATCTTAGCTCCACTTAGTGACTCGTTCCCCTCCCATAGAAACTTAAGATAAATATATATCCCATAAATTATACTTTTGGAAATATTGTTAAAATATTCCCTTGGGCTTAGGTCCCCTTGGCTTAGCCCCTCTTCCTAACTCCTAGCCCACCTTTCCCTTTCTAGTGAAGTTTATCCCCCCATCTCTTTTCGTCTGATTGGTCTGCAACAATGATATGTTTTCATTCATTTCCGAATGTGATTACATTTTACAATGATAGTTTCACTAGTCTTTTAACATCTAGGATCTCTATCCTAATAACCACATAGGGACTTTAGCCTCAAAATACATTTATACAAAATATATCCAACCCCAAAGTATCTTGGCTACAAAACCTAGTCTAATGTGCACTTCAAGGAAATCCTAGCACACTTAATTAGGTGCGTATAAAACTATGAAATGAGCGCACACTCCTACCTTGGTGTGCGTGTGCAAAACTAAACCCAAAACTTGGGTGCCAAAAGATCGTCGACCTATATGTACATTTACATTTGCATTTACAATTGGGGTTTGGACTACAGGTTTTAAATTCCCCTCCCTCTTATTTATTCATTGTCCTTGGTGCATTATATACACATGTACAATAAAAAAATTCAAAGTCTTCAAAAATATGCCGATACTCTACCCACATAGAATCCTTGTGCTCCCAAGTTGCATCTTCAGAATTGTATGAAATCCATTGGACCTTTACTAGCCTTATGGATTGATTTTGTAGCTACTTCATCTCCTGGTCCAATATGAAAATCAGTTGCACTTGAAAGTATCCTTCTGACTCCATCTGAATCACATTTCAATCAATGACATGATTAACATCAGATACATACTTTTTAAGCAAAGATACATAGAATACATTATGAATGCACATGGATGTAGGTAGTGCAAGCATGTATGCAACAATACCAATCCTCTCTAGGATTTCAAATGAACCACAATATCGTGCTACCATATTTGAAAAATTTCTCAACTTCGGGGAACTTCGTTTTACCTTCACCTTGAAGAACACATGGTCACCCACTTTAAATTCTATGTGAGTTCTTCCTTTATCTGCATAGATTGTATTTTTGTTTTTGGAAACCTTTAAGATCTGCTTTTTTTTCACCATCTTCTCTTCCATTTTCATGAGAAAATCTAGCCCAACCTCTACTCTATTTGTTGGGTTGTCCAAACTCAATGGTGTGTTTCACTTTCTTCCATAAAGTGCCTCAAATGGGATCATCTGTAGAGATGCTCAATACCCATTATTATAGGAAAATTCAACCAGATGTAGATGATTTTCCCATTTTGATGGTATTTCCATCACATGCATCCTTAGAATATCTGCAATAACCTAATTGACCCTATATGTTTTCCCATATGATTCTAGGTGATAGGTTGTGCTAAAGTTCATATTTGTTCCAAAAACTTTGAATAATCCCTTCTATAAATTTGATGTGAATTTGGCATATCTGTTAGACAAAATTGTCTTAGGAACACCATGCAGCCTAGCAATGTTTCTAATATAAATATCAACAATGTTATTTTCCATGCGATTTAACTTTACTGGAATAAAATGGGCAGCTTCAGTAAGCTTATTCGCCACCACCATGATGGAATCGTGTTGTTTGGAAATCCTCAGAAGCTTATTGATGAAGTCCATTGTTACAAATTCCTATTTATAATCTAGAATGGACAATGGTTGTAGCAGACCAACTAGGTGTATATGCTCAACTTTAACCTTTTGACATTCGAGAAATCTGGCTATATAATCAACCACCTCTTTCTTCATGCCTGGCCAATAATATTTTGTCTTGATAGTTGTAATTATCTTTTTGTAACCTGGGTGCCCAACATAAGACACATTTTTCATTTCTTTTAATGTAATATTTTTCAAATATTTATTATTTGGAACATAAATTATGTCCCTGTAAATGAGGAGTCCATCTTCTCTCAGCTCATAATTTTCTATTTTCTATTGTAAAATACCTTGTTGAAAATTTTCCTTTATTGTCATGTATTGTTGATATGATTTTGGAGCCTCTAAAATTTTGTCTTTCAAATCTAATTAATACATGCTAATGGATGTAGCATGCATCTCATGCACTCTTCTATTGAGTGAAACAACCACCTTGTTTTCTTTACCTTTGATATGCCTCATATCAAATTCATACTCACTGAGGAATTCCAACCATCTAATTTGTCTATCATTTAAATTTGGTTGTCCAAACAAATATTTTAGACCGATATGGTTTGTTATCAACTCAATTATTTTTCCCATGATATAGTTCCTCCACATATTCAAGGCATGCACTATGGCTTCCAATTCTAAGTCATGAGTAACATAGTGTCTTTCATGCTCTTTTAATTTCCTTGATTCGTAACATATGAAAAGCTCATTTTGGCTAAGGAATTTGTCAAGCCCTTCTTTACAGTCATCCATGCATACAATGAAGTCTTCATTTGGGTCAACAATCCTTAGTGTTGGTTCACTTGTCAATAAATGCTTCAAGTGTTTGAAAACATTTTTCATAATATGGAGTCCATTCAAATCTCACACCCCTATTTTGCAAGGAAGTAATTGGGTGTGCAATCTTTGAGAAGCCTTCAATAAATCTTCTATAATACCCTGGAATTCCAATGAAGGATCTCAACTTAGAGACATTTCTTGTTTTTTTCCATTCTTCAATGACTCTTATCTTTTCCAGATCCACTGCTAACCTTTCCTCTGAAATTATATGTCCATGTAATGAATCATCCTTTGGTAAAATGAGCACTTGCTCAACTTTGCGTAAAGTTGATGCCCCCTCAATACTTGTAGCACCATCCTCAATTGTTTCTCATGCTCTTATTCATATTTAGAGTAAATAATTATGTTATACAAAAATAAAATGACAAATTTATCTAAGTAATTCCTGAAAATTTCATTCATTAAACACATAAAGACAATTGTTTCATTTGATAACCCAAATGACACCACTATGAACTCTTAATGGCCATACCTAGTTTAGAGGGGTGTATTATTGATATATTCTTATTCTATTCTCACCTAGTGATAGTTGGATCTGAGGTTAATCTTGGAAATTATATTTTCATCCTTCAGCTGGTCAAAAGGGTCATCTATCCTTGGAAAACGATACTTGTTCTTTACTATTACATTGTTCAATTGTTTGAAGCCAATGCAAAGCCTCGATGTACCATCCTTATTTTTCACAAATAATATTGGGGCACCCCAAGGTGACACACTTGGGAATACATACCCCTTATTCAAAATATCTTCAGGTGGCATTTTCAATTCCTTTTGTTCTGGTTTACTCATCCTATAAAGAGTCTTGGATATTGGGTCTACTCTAAGCATTAGATTGATAGAGAAATCAATATCTCTCCTGGGAAGTAACCCCAAAATTTCTATAAATACATCTTAAAATTATTTTAGGACTTCATAGTCTTCCATATATGGAACTTTGTCCTTGGGTTCCTCTTCCATATGTGTTGCAAATACTTGACATCATTTCCTGAAGCTTTTCTTCAACTGCAAGGATGAAACTTCTCTGACAGTTACAACTCTTGGAATGCCTTGAAATTTTCTCAAGTTCCCTTTCTTATCCAACCATGTAAATTCCTTATTATAATAGTCTAGGACAACATGATGTTGGTCCAAATAATCCATACCATTGAGGAAATCATAGTATCCCAAAGGTATGTTGTTCAAATCTTCCCTTGTGCTCATCCCATTCATGTCCATTAGACATGCCTTAACCATCTCTTTAATTTTCCTTTTATCTCATGTAGCGAGCTGCACCAACCAAGGCTTCCCAAGTTTTCTTCTTGGCAATTGAAATCTTTCCACCATTTTATGATCTAGATAACTATGACTAGATCCTGAATCAATTAAAATAGAAATGGGTTGGTCATTAATCTCACCTTCCACTTCAATCATGTGATATTGAAATTGAACTTGCTTGTTATCCAAGGTTGTGTAGATCCTTAGTACATTTCTACCCATGCGTTCAACTATATCAACTTGTTGTACATTGTGAACAATCCTCACTTTTTCACCTCTATGAGGGAAATTCATGTACATATGGTATCCCTCACAACCCCAACAATTAATTGGATGCTACCTTGGTATTTTCCCCGTTGTTTCTATCATTTTGGGCTCCTTGGGAGTTGGTTTTCCTTGAGAAGTATTTCTTAAAAATGGTGGCTTAGCCCCCTTATTCCTCTACTCTACCTTGCCTTTATTCTTGTCTTCCCAATATTTTTGGAAGGTCGGTCTTCCTCTATGTTGATAATAGAGGAATTTAGCTCTTGTTATGGTTTCCTCCAGTGTCTTTGGATCATCATATTGTATCTTATCACTAATAAATGATGGAATCCCACTTAGGTACCTTTGAATCTTAACATGTTCATCCTTGATGAAAGAAACATATTTCGGTAGCTCTAAGAATCTCCTTTCATACTCATCTATGGTCATATTCCCCACCTTGAGTTCAAAGAACTCCTTCATTTTATTATCATAGTAACCTTTTCTTAAGTATTTATTTTGAAAATACATTTTGAGCTCCCTACAAGTGACCTTCTTCTCCTCAATGTGTTTCACTTGCAAAAAATGGTCCCACCACATTGATGTTTTTCCCTTGAGATGGTAGATGCAAATTCTACTTTCTTCCTCTGAAGAGTAGTTATGCAACTAGAAGTACTTCCTCATTCCCAGTAGCCAGTTCTTTGCATCCTCATCCTTCTTGTGCTCACCATCAAAGGTAGGAGGCTTGATATTATTTGTTTCTCCTTGTATCTCATCCACCCCAATCCTCGTCTTATGATTTCTAATAGGAGATGGAATTGAACTATTATGTTCTCTCCTAAATGAATGATTTGGTGAGTGGTGATGATTCCTAACAACACTTCTTGTTTCTCTTCTTTTATCGTGAGATCTATGACTCCTTGAGTTGCTTGACTATGTATCCTTATCCATTGTTTTCTCTATTATGTTCAAGCTCTGTATCAACTTGATATTGAAGTCATATTTGTACTCAGATTTCATAAGCCTCTCATTATCATATTAATAGCTTTGAAAATATTTTTGCAGACCCTTTTATGGTCTCTCTCAGGTTCATGATCTCCTCTTTGCCTTCTCTATGCCAATTGGATTATGTACCCGCATTACTCATATTGACATACAACCCTCTGAATTCATCTTAATGGTTGTAGTTTCTCTATGCATATTCCATGATTATGATCTAATTTCTATTAAATCTGTAAAATGTGCAAGCAATAGGATTTGTTAGATTAATGAATTTAACAAATTCATGAAAACTATGCACAATTTTGTTCCATAAGCGCATTAGAGTCCTTTATTTTATTTTTTTTGTGATTTAATTTACCAATTCAAATTGATTGGTGAATAATTGGAATTATTTATCCAATACCTTTCTAATGACTACTTCCTTTCTCATTTCTAAGTTTTTAGCAGAAAGTTATGGTCATTGGAATATTACCCATTTATTCATTTTGTTCACCCTTCACCCATGTGCAATTGTTTTAATTGTACCCATGCATATTTTCACCTGATCCTATGAAGTTTTTATAGGAGCCTAACTAGGTTCCTTCATAATCATATTTTGGATAATCTGTCCAAGTTTCACCTTCATCGAAGCTTCAAGCCACTAGATACAACTTGTCGAAGTTTAAGGACAAATTATATTTTAAGCCCTGAATGCTACATGTGTCTTCTATGTTCTCCTATGCATTTTTAGGTGCCCATATTTTGAATCAAACTCCATAAATTTCTTCTATGGCTCAAGATATTTCCTTTGACTACTCGTGTGCCTCAAACTAATTCTGGAGTAGGAAGTTATGGCCCTTAGAAGTTAATTGGGTCTCAAATTTACCCTCCATTGTTTGGCATGTAACTTCCTCATAATAGCTCTATTTGATGAATGGTTTACACCCTTAGAAATATATCTCCAAAAATTGAAAACTCTGATACCATTAAAATAATTAAATGCCCTGCGTATGAACAACATTAAGTGGAATAACAACAAATATTCACATGCAACATCATATAGGAAAAACCCATATCAAAAAATAGATAATTAAGAACACATTTAAAACAAGCACATAAATGACACTTATATTTTATAAATAGTCACCAACTACATGCAAGCCTCATACTTTCCTCCCAACCATAGACTCTACCGCTCATAAACTCTTGGTAGCAGGTCACCGCCGAGCTAGGGCTTAAACTCCACCAAGAAAAGTGATTCCTAAGCTAGGCTAAAATCTATAAACAACCAAAATACTCAGAAAAAGGTTCCAACTCTAGCAGACAGGCTACAGTGCCTTATTCCCCACATGCATGTACCACCTTAGGAAGTGTGCCCCTTCTCTACTAAAAAATCCTTTGAATTCTCCACTTTCCTTCTGGGGCTTCAACAAAAGGTTGAATATGAAGTCTCATAGATCTGTAGTAGTAGCTTGGAACCTTGAGAAAACAATTCCTAGCAGTTCTCTCACCTGGAGAGAATGCTCACGAGCCTGAAAACCCACTTCTTCAATAACACACGAGCTTGAAAACTTGCCTCTTCAACCACACACAAGCCTCCCAAATTATAGGTTATGTGATGGGAGCAAGGTACGAATGCATATCAGAGGAGTGATGGTCTGAATGATGAAGGAATGAGTGAATCATCCCCGAAAATACACAAAGGCCCAACAATTTATTTGCATGATTATAACTAGACACTTGTCACCTTAAGAACTATCTTAGCTCCACTTGGTGACTTGTTCCCCTCCCTTAGGAACTTAGGATAAATATATATCCCATAAATTAAACTTTTGGAAATATTGTTAAAATATTCCCTTGGGCCTAAGCCCCTTTGGCTTAGCCCCTATTCCTAACTCTTAGCCCCTCATCTATTTTCGTCTGATTGTTATGCAACAATGATATGTTTTTATTAATATCTGAATGTGATTACATTTTACAAATATAGGATCACTTTCCTTTTATCATCTAGGCTCTCCGACGTAATAACCACATAGGCATTCTGACCTCAAAATACATATATACAAAGGATCTCTGGACCCAAAATATCCTGGCTACAAAACCTAGTCCAATGTGCACTTCAAGGAAATCCTCGCACACTTACTCAAGTGTGAAAAAAACTATGACATGGGCGTGCACTCCTCCCTTGGTGTGCGCACGTAAAATGAAACCCAAAACCTAGGTGCCAAAAGCTCACTATCCTATATGTACATTTACAATTACATTTACAATTGGGGATAAGACTAGAGGTATTACACCCACCATCAATAAAAAGGGGTTGTACACCCCTCTTCCTACTACAAATAGGCCTTGGGAGTCCATCTCCATGGATTACATGTCCTGTATTACTTCAACCAAGCATGGTAATGATTTTGTCTTCATGTATGTTGATCGATTCTCTAAGATGGAAGAATTGGCACCCTGCAAGAAGAGCATCATAGTTGAGGCCAATGCCAAGCTCTTCTTTGAATGTGTTAAGGTTCATTTTGGACTCCCATGGACCATCATTTCAGATTGATATAGTATGTTCCTAAGTAATTTTTGGCCCATCCTATGGTCGATGATGGACACCAAACTAACCAAATTGGCTTCCTTCCACCCATAGACTGATGGAAAAACAGAGGTAGTCAACATGATGATTGTCCATATCCTAAGGATATACAATTCCAAACATCCACACACGTGGGATGAGAGACTTCCTTATGTTAAAAATAGCTACAACATATCCATCCACAACTCTATTGGCCTGTTGGCAGCCAAATATTCATGTCAATTTTATCATTGTAAAATGTCGTCTTCAAGGGATACAATTTTCTGTAGCTGCCTCCTTCTCCTTGCAAACATTTTTATCATCTTTGGCTTTGAAAAAATTCATTGGATTAGTTGTTTGTATGAGTTCATTATTTTTTTTAATATATCAATCTCCTTGTTCAATTTCATGACTGAAAGCATGAAATTAGAACAAGTTTTGGTTTGAGGGCAATCATACCGTTTGTGGATTTTTCTTTGGCAAGTTGAGTAACATTTAAGGGAATATTCATAAACCTTAAACATTGTAAACCCATCATTTTATTGGTTGATATCTTACCATAACACTTGAGTTATCCATCTTGGGGTTTATGACTTAGTCATTCTTATCCTTGATTATTAGATTTTCACATTGACATATACATGATCGCGCAACTAACATAACCTGGTTTAATTCAAAATATGAATACTACGCCTAGCAGTCGTATCATGGTCTCATCGTCCTAGTACATGACTGACACACTTACCTTCAAACATCACCCCTCGTCCTGCATAGCTCAGGCCTGCATTCATTTTTTTCAAGTGGTAGGTTTTGGTGCTTTGGGTTTGGCAGTCACTTGACAAATTGGTTTTCATTTTTCCTTTGCCTCATGGTTTACCTTTGAAACCATGGATCCTGTAGTAGTGCAGATCCAAACAGCCCCGAGATTTTACACATTCGTGATTATATAGCAGAGTTCAAATCCGTAATTGTGTAACAGAGACATGGTTTTGCAAGATGGATTCTGAGAAAACGGTTATGAATTTGGAAAAGTCGTTAAAAACCCATTTCCGAAACGGGGTCGTTTACCTTCCATGAGGGTAGTTTTGTCATAAACAAACTTATTTCAGAGGTATGCTTCGTTTTCTGAATAGCAATTTCTCAGAAAACTCTATTTCATTTGAGGAATTATTTTTCCCCTTTCCTCTCTATGGATTGAAAGCCTGCAGAAAATGGCCAAGTTCTATTAGAGACAGAACCTAAACCCATAGTCAATCCTGTTCTATCATGGCCTCATCCGAATTCTCGCGGTTTTGCATTTGTTTAAAGCTGGGGACAGTTGGGAAAAATTTTGTGTACAGGAATGGGTTTACCTTACTTGAAAATGTAATAGACTTACCTCTGCATTTTGATGAACCTCCCAGTACCTGTCGATCAAACAACACTATCAAAAACCCATGTGTGAATCTGTAAGAAAACCCTGCGTCCATAGATCAAACCTCTTTTTCTATCCAAAAGCCACAATGCGATTTTATTCCCAGAAAGTCTTTGGAAGAAGTTTTAGATAATTTAAAGGATAAAATCCTTACTGTCACTAATCCTAAGCCAATTCGGGTTGATTCAAATGAAATTGATATAAAGAAACAGGGCTAACAAAATGATTAAGCAGTCTGGTAATGTGATCATTAAAAACTCCACAAATTTCAACACCATTATAAATTCGGACTTATCAGATGTCTCTTTGTCAAATTTCTGAAATGGTAAATAGTTGTTTTGCTTTTTATTTGATTCTGTTTGAGAAATAATAGGTAGATTCATTTTGATTTTATTTTTATTATTTTAGACTAGCTACAGAATCATGTAGCTTGTCTTTTGAAATTATTTCTTTTGATTATTATCTAATTTTGATTTCTTTTTATTCTTTCAGGTGAGTTGTAGATTGATCTCCTATGATTAAGGAAAAGAGTCATGGGATGAGCATTATTAGACTAGTAATTTCCTATTTAAAAAAAACAATGTCATTAATATAAATATTTTTTATTTAAAGACTCAAACAAGAGTATCTTTTTGTTATTCTATTGTTGTAAAACAAACTTATTTTTAGAGATATTCCTCTATCTTGCATGATAGGAGGTAATATATCCAAGACAAGATTAAATATCTATGTTGCTTGGTGTTAGAGGACATTTTTTCTGCATCACAGAATGGACATATAATTTTGGAAGTGATATGGGAAAGCAGTTTGTTGTTGGATTTAGACATGTGTAAATTGTACAATGCTTGTTTCATTGTTTTCTCCTATAATTTATATGTTATGAAATGTTATTTGTGTTGATTTAGCTTTAGTCTTTTCCTCGCATGATATTTCATATCGTTGATTATCTAAATGTTGTCCATGATTTGTTGTTCTAGTTTGTACATGTGATCGATCAACTGTTTAGTTATTTTTTATTTTACTTATGATGTTAAATGGTTGATAACATCACTGTCTAGGATTGATATTTCTTTCGTCCTTAGCTATTGGTTATCTTGAGGTCACAAGATATTTAATTAGTTATCTTTCTGTTGTTATAAATTCACTCCAAAGCATGAAACACTTCCTTAAATTTATTCAGGAAGTATAATGATTGTTTATGTCATAGGTTTCCACTTAATACAAGACAACAAGAGTTCACACAATGCAAAGAGACAAACTTAGTTTATTATTGTTGATCAGCTAGAGGTTAGTAGATGTATTGTTTTCTTTTTATTTTTTCTTATATATGAATGAACAATGATTGCATTATTTAGATGTTAATTAGCTTTGTATATTTTCATGATATCTTTACAATCATATTCATTCAGTATTTATTAGCTTAACATTAGAAAGGGTTTTGTTCTTTCTTAATCGTGTTAGAAACATTATTTCAAACAGTGACTTTCGCAATATTTCATGTAAACCTTGTAAATTGTATATAATCATTGTACATTAACACTATTAGTTCAACATTTTGTAATTAGTGTGTCGATTTTTAGAATCCTATTCTTAGTTAGTCTATTTTATTTTCATTTCTTTTAGTACCTTAGTTGGCTAACAGAGCCATAAAACCCATCAGGTTAGATCATACCAAACGGCTTGGGTTAATTAGACAACCCCGATCATGATCTATCCTTCCCGTTGGCAGTGTGTCATAAACGTTGGTCAACAAATGGCACTAGAAGGAGGGCCTGAGTAAATTTAATGATTAAATGTTTTACCCCTCAGCCTGTCATAATTCTAGATTTATAAATTTTTCTTTTGTGTCGTCTTGAAATGCACTAGAAGGCATGCCAGACTAACACGTTGGCCTTGCAAGAGTCTTTGTTTCGAATGTATTTAATTTCCCATGGCTCCACAAATCATTGTGTTGGAACATGCTTTCCACTTCTCATTACCTGATATTCCCAACAAGACAGTCTCTCGCTTGTCCAAACTCACTTTTGATGGAGGGGGGAATGTATCTGCAAAAGACAATCTTAACAAGTTTTGGTGTAAATGCATCAAGCATGATATTTCTGATTTAAAGGTTTTATGCAAATTGTTCGTTTTTACTTTCAGGGGTTAGATTAAACATTGGTTTGAGTCTTTTCCAGCATATCAATTTATTGATTGGTTTCAATTTGTAGATGAATTTTTAGATGCTTTTGAAATCTATGATTACAATCGAGTATGTGAAGAATTTCATGCTCTATTAATCAATGATGATTCATCTCGAGAAGTTTTTTCAACAAGAATCCATCATGTTTTCTGTAAATTTAATCTTGATTGTTCGACAACACAGGTATTCCAATAGAGGACGAACACCTTCAGTAACCACTCACATAACCAGATCAAATATCAACACACCGATGTTTTCACATGGTAAAACCCCTACGAGGAAACATCCATGGCCCCAGCCAACGTGACCACTTGGAGCAGTTTATTAATGCAAAGAAAAAGATT
>SNQJ01S0151503.1:21755-35217 GCA_010110895.2 Picea sitchensis
CATCATCTTTATGGGAAAGGGACATATTACTGTATTGCATTAATTGAAAGAGAAACTTACAACCTGAGCCTTGATGTCATAGGTCTCCTTTCGACATCTTCTAGCTCTGACACACACACTTTCTCATGTATGAAGAAAATCGACCACATGTGATGACCTTGTTGTTGTCTCTTGTTGTTGTAGCATCAGTCCTCCATACAGTCTTGCACTAATTCTCTAATCAATCTCTTGCTAACTTGCTGATCTTCTTAACTTAACCTTTTCCATGAGCAATCTCCTCAATATATAGGAAAAGATAGATTAGTTACTTGGATAGGGAACTATCCCAAGATATCTGGAATGACAGTACTTGAGTAACCACTCGAAAGCCAACTCATCCTTCTAGAAGATTCCCTTCTAGAAGGTTCGAGATCTTTATCTTTTTTCCCTTTAAAATCATGTCCGCACCCTAACCATGAGTACAGTGCGGGAAGTTCGCACCCCAGCTTAAGGTAGCCTGCAGGAAACATGCATTCCCGCAGGTGAATGTATAAGTAGCCTGCGAACATGTTTCAAAGTATGAATTCTGGAAGAAGGCAACTGTAACTTTTCTCAGGAAGGTATTCTTGGTAAAGAGCTTGATTTTCCATCATCAAGACATCATCATGACATCATCAAAATGACCAAATTTGTGGATAACACCTACAAGTGACCTTCTTCTCCTCAATGTGTTTCACTTGCAAAAAATGGTCCCACCACATTGATGTTTTTCCCTTGAGCTGGTAGATGCAAATTCTACCTTCTTCCTATGAAGAGTAGTTATGCAACTAGAAGTACTTCCTCATTCCCAGTAGCCAGTTCTTTACATCCTCATCCTTCTTGTGCTCACCATCAAAGGTAGGAGGCTTGATATTATTCATTTCTCCTTGTAGCTCATCCACCCTAATCCTCCTCTTATGATTTCTAATAGGAGATGGACTTGAACTGTTATGTTCTCTCCTAAATGAATGATTTGGTGAGTGGTGATGATTCCTATCAACACTTCTTGTTTCTCTTCTTTTATCGTGAGATCTATGACTCCTTGAGTTTCTTGACTATGTATCCTTATCCATTGTTTTCTCTATTATGTCCAAGCTCTGTATCAACTTGATATTGAAGTCATATTTCTACTCAAATTTTATAAGCCTCTCATTATCATATTAATAGCTTTGAAAATATTTTTGCAGACCCTTTTATGGTCTCTCTCGGGTTCATGATCTCCTCCTTTCCTTCTCTATGCCAATTGGATTATGTACCCTCATTACTCATATTGACATACAACCCTCTGAATTCATCTTCATGGTTGTAGTTTCTCTATGCATATTCCATGATTATGATCTAATTTCTATTAAATCTGTAAAATGGACAGGCAATAGGATTTGTTAGATTAATGAATTTAACAAATTCATGAAAACTATGCACAATTGTGTTCCATAAGCGCATTAGAGTCCTTTATTTTTATTTTTTTGTGATTTAATTTACCAATTCAAATTTATTGGTGAATAATTGGAATTATTTATCCAATACCTTTCTAATGACTGCTTCCTTTCTCATTTCTAAGTTTTTAGCAAAAAGTTATGGTCATTGGAATATTACCCATTTATTCATTTTGTTGACCTTCACCCATGTGCAATTGTTTTAATTATACCCATGTATATTTTCACCTGATCCTATGAAGTTTTTATAGGAGCCTAACTAGGTTCCTTCATAATCATATTTTGGATAATTTGTCCAACTTTCACCTTTATCGAAGCTTCAAGCCACTAGATACAACTTGTCGAAGTTTAAGGACAAATTATATTTTAAGCCCTGAATGCTACATGTGTCTTCTATGTTCTCCTATGCATTTTTAGGTGCCCATATTTTGAATCAAACTCCATAACTTTCTTCTATGGCTCAATATATTTCCTTTGACTACTCGTGTGCCTCAAACTGATTTTGGAGTAGGAAGTTATGGCCTTTACAAGTTAATTGGGTCTCAAATTTACCCTCCATTGTTTGGCATGTAACTTCCTCATAATAGCTCTGTTTGATGAATGGTTTACACCCTTAGAAATATATCTCCAAAAATTGAAAACTCTAATACCATTAAAATAATTAAATTCCCTGCGTATGAACAACATTAAGTGGAATAACAACAAATATTCACATGCAACATCATATAGGGAAAACCCATATCAAAAAATAGATAGTTAAGCACACATTTAAAACAAGCACATAAATGACACTTATATTTTATAAATAGTCACCAACTACATGCAAACCTCATACTTTCCTCCCAACCATAGACTCTACCACTCATAAACTCTTGGTAGTAGGTCACCCCCAAGCGAGGGCTTAAACTCCACCAAGAAAAATGATTCCTAAGCTAGGCTAAAATCTATCAACAACCAAAATACTCAGAAAAAGGTTCCAACTCTAGCAGACAAGCTACAGTCCCTTATTCCCCACATGCATGTACCACCTTAGCAAGTGTGCCCCTTCTCTACTAAAAAATCTTTCGAATTCTCCACTTTCCTTCTGGGGCTTCAACAAAAGGTTGAATATGAAGTCTCATAGCTCTATAGTAGTAGCTTGGAACCTTGAGAAAATAATTCCTAGAAGTTCTCTCACCTGGAGAGAATGCTCACGAGCCTGGAAACCCGCTTCTTCAATAACACACGAGCTTGAAAAATTGCCTTTTCAACCACACACAATCCTCCTAAAGTATAGGTTATGTGATGGGAACAAGGTACGAATGCATAGCAGAGGAGTGATGGTCTGAATGATGAAGGAATGAGTGAATCATCCCTGAAAATACACAAAGGCCCAACAATATATTTTCATGATTATAACTAGACACTTGTCACCTTAAGAACTATCTTAGATCCACTTGGTGACTTGTTCCCCTCCCTTAGGAACTTAGGATAAATATATATCCCATAAATTAAACTTTTGGAAATATTGTTAAAATATTCCCTTGGGCTTAAGCCCCTTTGGCTTAGCCCCTATTCCTAACTCTTAGCCCCTCATCTATTTTCGTTTGATTGTTATGCAACAATGATATGTTTTTATTAATATTTGAATGTGATTACATTTTAAAAATATAGGATCACTTGCCTTTTATCATCTAGGCTCTCCGATGTAATAACCACATAGGCATTCTGACCTCAAAATACATATATACAAAGGATCTCTTGACCCAAAATATCCTGGCTACAAAACCTAGTCCAATGCGCACTTCAAGGAAATCCTCACACACTTACTCAAGTGTGAAAAAAACTATGACATGGGCATGCACTCCTCCCTTGGTGTCCGCATGTAAAATGAAACCCAAAACCTAGGTGCCAAAAGCTCACTATCCTATATGTACATTTACAGTTACATTTACAATTGGGGATAAGACTAGAGGTATTACACCCACCATCACGAAAAAGGGGTTGTACACCCCTCTTCCTACTACAAATAGGCCTTGGGAGTCCATCTGCATGGATTACATGTTCTGTATTACTTCAACCAAGCATGGTAATGATTTTGTCTTCATGTATGTTGATCGATTCTCTAAGATGGAAGAATTGGCACCCTGCAAGAAGAGCATCATAGTTGAGGCCAATGCCAAGCTCTTCTTTGAATGTGTCAGGGTTCATTTTGGAGTCCCATGGACCATCATTTCAGATTGATATAGTATGTTCCTAAGTAATTTTTGGCCCATCCTATGGTCGATGATGGACACCAAACTAATCAAATTGACTTCCTTCCACCCATAGACTGATGGAAAAATAGAGGTAGTCAACATGATGATTGTCCATATCCTAAGGATATACAATTCCAAACATCCACACACGTGGGATGAGAGACTTCCTTATGTTAAAAATAGCTACAACATATCCATCCACAACTCTATTGGCCTATTGGCAGCCAAATATTCATGTCAATTTTATCATTGTAA
The DNA here is from genome assembly GCA_010110895.2 of Picea sitchensis. Classification (NCBI taxonomy): domain Eukaryota; kingdom Viridiplantae; phylum Streptophyta; class Pinopsida; order Pinales; family Pinaceae; genus Picea; species Picea sitchensis. Next base: position 25,702 of record SNQJ01S0151503.1, read on the forward strand.
AATGTCGTCTTCAAGGGATACAATTTTCTGTAGCTGCCTCCTTCTCCTTGCAAACATTTTTATCATCTTTGGCTTTGAAAAAATTCATTGGATTAGTTGTTTGTATGAGTTCATTATTTTTTTTAATATATCGATCTCCTTGTTCAATTTCATGACTGAAAGCATGAAATTAGAACAAGTTTTGGTTTGAGGGCAATCGTATCGTTTGTGGATTTTTCTTTGGCAATTTGAGTAACATTTAAGGGCATATTCATAAACCTTAAACATTGTAAACCCATCATTTTATTGGTTGATATCTTACCATAACACTTGAGTTATCCATCTTGGGGTTTATGACTTAGTCATTCTTATCCTTGATTATTAGATTTTCACATTGACATATACATGATCGCGCAGCTAACAGAACCTGGTTTAATTCGAAATATGAATACTACCCCTAGCAGTCGTATCATGGTCTCGTCGTCCTAGTACATGATTGACACACTTACCTTCAAACATTACCCCTCGTACTGCATAGCACAGGCCTGCATTCATTTTTTTCAAGTGGTAGGTTTTGGGGCTTTGGGTTTGGCAGTCACTTGACAAATTGGTTTTCGTTTTTGCTTTGCCTCATGGTTTACCTTTGAAACCATGGATCCTGTAGTAGTGCAGATCCAAACAGCCCCAGCATTTTACACATTCGTGATTATATAGCAGAGTTCAAATCCGTAATTGTGTAACAGAGACATGGTTTTGTAGGATGGATTCTGAGAAAACGGTTATGAATTTGGAAAAGTCGTTAAAAACCCATTTCTGAAACGGGGTTGTTTACCTTCCATGAGGGTAGTTTTGTCATAAACAAAATTATTTCAGAGGTATGCTTCATTTTCTGAATAGCAATTTCTTAGAAAAATCTGTTTCATTTGAGGAATTATTTTTCCCCTTTCCTCTCTATGGATTGAAAGCCTACAGAAAATGGCCAAGTTCTATTAGAGACAAAACCTAAACCCATAGTCAAGCCTGTTATATCATGGCCTCATTCAAATTCTCGTGGTTTTGCATTTGTTTAAAGCTGGGGACAGTCGGGAAATATTTCATGTACAGGAATGGGTTTACCTTACCTGAAAATGTAATAGACTTACCTCTGCATTTCGATGAACCTCCCAGTACCTGTAGATCAAACAACACTATCGAAAACCCATGTGTGAATCTGTAAGAAAACCCTGCATCCAGAGATCAAACCTCCTTTTCTATCCAGAAGCCACAATGCGATTTTATTCCCAGAAAGTCTTTGGAAGAAGTTTTAGATAATTTAAAGGATAAAATCCTTACTATCACTAATCCTAAGCCAATTCGGGTTGATTCAAATGAAATTGATATAAAGAAACAGGGCTAACAAAAGGATTAAGCAGTCTAGTAATGTGATCATTAAAAACTCCACAAATTTCAACACCATTATAAATTCAGACTTATCAGATGCCTCTTTGTCAAATTTCTGAAATGGTAAATAGTTGTTTTGTTTTTTATTTGATTCTGTTTGAGAAATAATAGGTAGATTCATTTTTATTTTATTTTTATTATTTTAGACTAGCTACAGAATCATGTAGCTTGTCTTTTGAAATTATTTCTTTTAATTTCTTTTTATTCTTTCAGGTGAGTTGCAGATTGATCTCCTATGATTAAGGAAAATAGTCATGGGATGAGCATTATTAGACTAGTAATTTCCTATTTAAAAAAAACAATGTCATTAATATAAATATTTTTTATTTAAAGACTCAAACAGGAGTATCTTTTTGTTATTCTATTGTTGTAAAACAAACTTATTTTTAGAGATATTCCTCTATCTTGCATGATAGGAGGTAACATATCCAAGACAGGATTAAATAGCTATGCTGCTTGGTGTTAGAGGACATTTTTTCTGGATCACAGAATGGACATATAATTTTGGAAGTGATATGGGAAAGCAATTTGTTGTTGGCTTTAGACATGTGTAAATTGTACAATGCTTGTTTCATTGTTTTCTCATATAATTTCTATGTTATGAAATGTTATTTGTGTTGATTTAGCTTTAGTCTTTTCCTCACATGATATTTCATATCGTTGATTATCTAAATGTTGTCCATGATCTGTTGTTCTAGTTTGTACATGTGATCGATCAACTGTTTAGTTATTTTTTATTTTACTTATGATGTTAAATGGTTGATAACATCACTGTCTAGGATTGATATTTCTTTCATCCTTAGCTATTGGTTATCTTGAGGTCACAAGATATTTAATTAGTTATCTTTTTGTTGTTATAAATTCACTCCAAAGCATGAAACACTTCCTTGAATTTCTTCAGGAAGTATAATGATTGTTTATGTCATAGGTTTCCACTTAATACAAGACAACAAGAGTTCACACAACACAAAGAGACAAACTTAGTTTATTATTGTTGATCATCTAGAGGTTAGTAGATGTATTGTTTTCTTTTTATTTTTGCTTATATATGAATGAACAATGATTGCATTATTTATATGTTAATTAGCTTTGTCTATTTTCATGATATCTTTACAATCATATTCATTCAGTATTTATTAGCTTAACATTAGAAAGGGTTTTGTTCTTTCTTAATCATGTTAGAAACATTATTTGAAACAGTGACTTTCGCAAGATTTCATGTAAACCTTGTAAATTGTATATAATCATTGTACATTAACACTATTAGTTCAACATTTTGTAATTAATGTGTCGATTTTTAGAATCCTATTCTTAGTTAGTCTATTTTATTTTGCATTGCTTTTAGTACCTTAGTTGGCTAACAGAGCCATAAAACCCATCAGGTTAGATCATACCAAACGACTTGGGTTAATTAGACAACCCCGGTCATGATCTATCCTTCCCGTTGGCAGTGTGTCATAAACGTTGGTCAACAAATGGCACTAGAAGGAGGGCCTGAGTAAATTTAATGATTAAATTTTTTACCCCTCAGCCTGTCATAATTCCAAATTTATAAATTTTTCTTCTGTGTCGTCTTGAAATGCACTAGAAGGCATGCCAGACTAACACGTTGGCCTTGTAAGAGTCTTTGTTTCGAATGTTCTTAGTTTCCCATGGCTCCCCAAATCACTGTGTTGGAACATGCTTTCAACTTCTCATTACCTGATATTCCCAACAAGACAGTCTCTCGCTTGTCCAAACTCACTTTTGATGGTGGGGGGAATGTATCTGAAAAAGACCATCTTAACGAGTTTTGGTGTAAATGCATCAAGAATGATATTTCTGATTTAAAGGTTTTATGCAAATTGTTCGCTTTTACTTTCAGGGGTTGGATTAAACATTGGTTTGAGTCTTTTCCAGCATATCACTTTATTGATTGGTTTCAATTTGTAGATGAATTTTCAGATGCTTTTGAAATCTATGATTACAATCGAGTATGTGAAGAATTTCATGCTCTATTAATCAATGATGATTCATCTCGAGAAGTTTTTTCAACAAGAATCCATCATGTTCTCTGTAAATTTAATCTTGATGACATGTCATTTATACTAAATCTCCTCTGTGATGCTTGCACCCCTTTCATCCAGTCATATTCAATCATGAATGATGAATCAGTTACAAATCCTATCACTCAATTGCGAGAAGAGTTTTTTCTGTAGGATGAGAGGAATCCATCTAAAAATTGTGAACAAGCAAGGGAGGTAGAATCTATTGAAAATGTTATTACTAACAATCAAACTGTTTTTTCCTCCGAAGCATTGTATATTCAGTCGTCAACTGTTGTGGAAGAAGATTTGATGTTGGGTCAAGGTGAATGTCCATATTCTTCTAACTCTTTCTCTAATCAGTACTTAAATTCAGTTATTGAAGAACACTTAGGTGATGAAAATGATCTTAAGCATTCTAACATTCCTATGAAACTAACTAGAGATGTAAATATGAAATTTGAAGAAGAAACCTTAAACCTCCATCCACAAATCATACCTTATCCACAGGAAAGATTAGATGTTTGTCATGAAATTTTTGAATTGTCTATCATACATGAGGCAAATTTAGATGATCATATTATGTTGAAGGATTTATTACCAAAACAGAGTGAAAGTTTTAAGGAAAGTGAAGAGGAATGTCTTGAGAATACCATTGTTAAATATCATAGCTCAAGAGATTATTTTCATGTGCTCATCTTTGATTCCTTTTACTCTTTATATCCAGATCTCCTCTTATATTCTGGTTTATATGATACTTTAACCACGATATCTTACTCTTTTCCATCATAATCAGATATGTTCGATATGCAAAGATTTGGTGAAATTAATTCCAAACATAACATTTATGAAGTCGGATTTGATGCTCTTTCACTTTCATCACTCGCATGGAAAAAAGACATGTTGCAAGATGATTTTACACGATTTATTTTTGAAAAAGACAATGCACTCATTCTTATGGAGTTCAAATATTCTACATTGTATATTCAATCTTTGGTTAGTTCAAATTTTAATGATTATGCTTCACATTTTGAAATGATCCAGCTCATCAAAGGAAGTGTTCAAACCAATAATCTAATTGATGTCATGAATCCTCTTATGATGTATTCCCCATTGATATATCTATTTCGTCGAAGTCATAGTTTTCATCCTAATATCTATTTCGGGTCAAGTCATAGTTTTCATCCTAATATTTATGAAACGATCTTTGAATGGTTGGAGGATTCATATATCAAGAAATTTCAAAAATAATGGTGTCATGCTTACTGAGCCTTTTAAAATGAATATATAGAGGTAAGAAGCACTATGTAATATTTGTCCTGACTATTAGACAAAAGACAGAAAGGCAATCGCTTTAACTCTACTTTAGAAAATAAGTACTAGCCTCGCTTAACTTAGAGAGGAATCTCTATGTCACTTGATATTTCTTTGGAAATTGGTGACTAGATTTAGTTTGTTTTTAGGGTTTTTTATAAAATTTGTTGGCCAAGAAGAGGGGGGACACACATGGCTATGGAGTCAAAATTAAATAATGAATGAAACATGATCGCCAATAGAACTCTTCTAGAGGATAAAGGATAAATAAAGCGATAAATCTGAGTTATAAACTGAATTTAAGAAAGGTGTAGGAGGAAGGCTTAAAACAAATAACTGGTGACTTGTTATCATTCAAATGAATTATGAATTAGTTAAGAATACAATCATGTTAAATTGTTAAGCCAAGAGAATCATAAGATGAATTTCGAACTTTTGTGAATCTATCCAATTTAAATAGAAGAAGGTGCAAATGAAATAAAAGAACATAGGAAATACATACAATGAAGGAAGACAAACTCATATCACTACCATTAGAATCTTTCATAGAGACTTCAAAGCTCTCAAAAGATATGTGGCATTCATCTAAATTAAAATTACAATGAGTTCGTAATCAACTGCACTGTGCTCTTGCACTTCTTCCCACACTTAATACATTCATAACCTCTATAATTTATACAATTTTGAGTTCCTTTAGTTATAAACTGATATACTAGCTGAAATGAAATGTTTCATCTTCTACAATGATTACAAATGACATAAAACATTTCATGATCCTCTGTAGGATTCTCTGACGCCCAAAATTCTTCCTCCACATGTTCTCTTTGAAATGTCACTTATACTCCTTCAATTCTAATTCCATTTATCCATATTCTCATTAAATACTTGGGAATAATCGGAAATAAAATTAATTCCAAATATTTGTCTATCCCAGAGAATTAAATTCCAATTTACTCCATGCCCGGTTTTAAAACCATTTATTTGTTGTTTCCCATGGTTTTCAAAACCATGTCTTTTTTTTCTCCTAATTTATTATTTCATCAAAAACATTTGCACTGCTACCATGTTTTTCCACTCTACTATCTCACTCAGAAAACATTTCATCAAGTTACTCATGTTTTCCTCCAATTTACTATTTCATCGTGGAAAACATTTTTACTGTTACATGTTTTTCCACTTACTCATCTTGTAAAATACCTTTTATCTTCTTTCTTTTGCTTCCATAAAAATTTGGATAAAGAATTATCCAAGTCTTCCTTTTGAACCATAGGATAAATGGATGCATTTATTATATCTGATGGAAAAGTGGTTGGATTTTACTTTCCTCCTTCCTCATATCCACCATGATAAAAACATGTGTCCAATCACCAAACCATGGTATTTTCCCTACTCTCCTTCACATCATAATTAACCTTTGCATTAATTCTATGCCTGATATGTATGTGTGTCCTCCATCCATCCTTTGACTTTTCCACATTGAAATTGAGATTTGTGCCCATGAATTTGACGCGATACCATAAATTAAATATTGATCAATATTAATATAAATATTAAAATATTTACATTAATAATAATAAACTCCTTTTTCTATTTTCTAAATACTTTGGGCATATGAGGCTTAAAAACATGACTTTGTGGATAAGATATGGGTGCTTTAATAAAAATATTTTTTTATTTTCAACTAGAATATAGAAAACAAGGGTAAAATGAATGAAGGATGGAACTAAGGATTTAGATAAGCATTAAGGCTGTATAGTATGAAGGCTTGGGATATTTTGCCAACTTTATTTATGGAGGACATGGCTATTTTGGATCATCAGTTGAGTGAAGGATTTAGGTGATGGCATCTTGACGGAGCTAGTGAAAAAGTTTTAAAATCTGAGTGGAAATATAACACAAGGACAAGATGTTGTGGAAAAAATTCATGCAAATTAGCAGGTGATAACATGAGGTAAGCATGACATATTTCTCTCGTATCTGCAAATACTACATTCTTTTATTCTGATTTTCGACTTTCTATGCCTTGCAGGATTGAAGATGTTCTTTTGATTTGTTTAGTAGTTAGAGTAGGTCTAGGAGTAGGTTTCCTTTAGTTTTATTTCTCAATGTTTCTTTTTTTAATAATGCAGTTATGAACACAAGCGGGTACACCAGGAGAACCATAATATGAATGTTGCCAGGGAAGTCCACTTTAATCCTTTTCTCTTTTCTTTTCGTTGGATATTTCTTTTCAAAAACGCATTATCATCATGGCAATTTTAAAATGGAAAGTAAAGAGATAAGTAAATGTGAACTATCAATTCAACCCTGACCTAAGGTGCAACTAGTAGGATTGCACTCATATTAATAAGGATTTTTCTATTTTCTTTTAGTCTCTCAAGAAATACTTCTCCAGAGAGAAGTCAAGTTTGCCCCCATGTAAATATTTTTAGTTTGCGTGTTCTTTTGTTTCTATTTTTCTTTTTCCTAATAATTATTTCTAATTCATCATTCATTATTGAAGGGAATTGGATTTTTCATTAGCAGCAGTAGATAACAGTTCAAAGCATATGAACATTAAGTTCTAAACTTAGATCAGTTTTGGTAAGTTTTTGTCCAGTCATTGTTCCTAGTTTTCATTGAAATCTCAACGAAATATGATTATCTTTAAAAACTTCTGACACCATACCTATTTTAATGAGAACAATTCATAGTGCTTCCCCATCCCGGAGATGATTTCTTAACTGAAATATAAATGTCCAAATTATGATGAAAGTTATTAGTTCCCAAGGAAGGAGAAAATAATTCTTAAAGATCGATCCTATCATTGCCTGGCAACGAAATCTTCAGTATCACCCCTCTCTCTTGATATCATGAAGTTTCTAAAAATATTTTAAACATTTTTAGAGAGTTGGAAGCACTGTAAAGTGTGGGAATTTTGTGTAAACCCGTCAGGATATTGAACAGGTCTGCTGGTAGTGGGTAAATGCACACATGATACCAAGAAAACTTCGTCGGGGTACTGAACAGGCCTACTGGCATCGAAGTAATGTCAGGTTCAAATATCCTCATGTATGTTTTTTAAATTGATCGGATGTCAGTATTCTTTTATCATAAATGGACAACTCTTGGACGGGATAGGAGTACTAGAGTGGGTAAATGACATCCCTGTCGAGGCTATAGACTCCTGCAAGCAGAAGTGGCCCTGTCAATGGTAGTGGAGTTATCTGTATAAACATCGTTACCCCTGTGATCGAAACGAGATATTGGATTACAATTTTTGGATAGAACTTTATCCAATACTATGACTGTGTTATTCTTTATGAGTTAATGTCGAAATGCTTGATCTATCTTTTAATTGTTTCTAATAATTATTTATGAGTCATTTGTTCCCTGATATAAAGTTCTAATGATGCAGAGATAACTGCTTCTCCCAGCATGTCGCCATTGTTGGTAGCCAAATATTCATGTTAATTTTATCATTGTAAAATTTCGTCTTCAAGAGATAAAAATTTCTGTAGCTGTCTCCTTCTCCTTGCAACCATTTTTATCATCTTTGGCTTTGAAAATTTCATTGGATTAGTTTTTTGTATGAGTTCGTTATTTTTTTTAATCTATCAATCTCCTTGTTCAATTTCATGACTGAAATCATGAAATTAGAACAAGTTTTGGTTTGAGGGCAATCATACCATTTGTGGAATTTTCTTTGGCAAGTTGAGTAACATTTAAGGGAATCTTCATAAACCTTAAACATTGTAAACACATCATTTTATATTTTGATCTATTACCATAACACTTCAGTTATCCATCTTGGGGGTTATGACTTAGTCATTCTTATCCTTGATTATTAGATTTTCACATTGACATATACATGACTACACATCTAGCAGAATCTCGTTTAATTCGAAATATGAATAATACCCCTAGCAGTCATATCATGGTCTCATCGTCCTAGTACAGGACTGACACACCTACCTTCAAACATCACCCCTCGTCCTGCATAACTTGAGTTTGCATTCATTTTTTTCAAGTGGTAGGTTTCGATGCTTTGGGTTTGGTAGTCACTTGACAAAGTGGTTTTCCTTTTTGCTTTGCCTCATGGTTTACCTTTGAAACCATGGATCCTGTAGTAGTGCAGATCCGAACGACCCTGAGATTTTACACATTCGTGATTATATAGCAGAGTTCAAATCCATAATTGTGTAACAGAGACATGGTTTTTAAGGATGGATTCTGAGAAAATGGTTACGAATTTGACAAAACCATTACAAACCCATTTTCGAAATGGGGTCATTTACCTTCCACGTGGGTAGTTTTTTCAGAAACAAATTTATTTTAGAGGTATGCTTCATTTTATGAATATAAATGTTGGCACAAGGGCAGACCTAGGGTTCAATGCTACAACAAAAAACCAACAAAATCCTAACTACTAGCCCTTTCGGAAACAACTTCGAAGCAGATGAAGTCTCTGTTGGAAGATTGGTTGTTGTCATTTATGTCAACCCTAGTCATTAGTTTTGGACCACAATATTGATGAAGGTATTTGGACATGAAGGAAAATGCATATGCAAATACAACACCCATGGATGGATAATATACATCATGTTGTTTTCGGTGGTATGTGGCACGTCACATGGATCGTCATGGCTGAGGAGAAATGAAATTTTGAAGATGACAAAGTGAATTGTACATGTAGGCCCTGAAGATAATTAAAGAAAAGAATTACAAAATAAGAAAGTGTCAAGTCGGACCTAATGTTAAAAGGAAGTGACATAAATGG
>SNQJ01S0151504.1:0-23067 GCA_010110895.2 Picea sitchensis
TACCACTGTCGCATGTTTGTCCATTCTCTCCATTAATTAGAGGGGAGATTCTGTTGTTTTTTTCCTTCTTTGAGGGTACTGGTACAAAGTACCTCTTTCCTTCTAAGCGTTATTAGACCTGCCTATGAATTAAGAAAGAATGAAATGCCTAAGAAATGTGATCTTACTTACTAAATAATATTGCCTTTTCTTCTAAGAACTCTCTGCCTACTCGAAACTAATGCTAGGGACTCGACCCTTATTTATATATATGGAGAAATCAATCCCAAAGAATAAATCCAACTTCACCGGTTTCTCCCTGTATCTAGTTACGTGTTTCTCCTTTTCTTTAGTTACCGACACTTATTTTCTTGGCCCTATCTCTAGTTATTGCTTCCTATGCATCTGAAGTTCTCCTTTGTTACTCTAGGTGATGGCACTTATTTCCTTAGACCTTCCTGAAGTTACTTTCTATTACTACCACTTGTTTCCTTGGCCTTCGTGAAAGGGATTTGCTTTGCCTATTCCTATTTCAATCCCAACATGTCGTAAATCAGAGGCTACTTTCTTTCAATATGCCATCTTCAATTCGGTAAACCTCTCCTTGGCTTGGATTTCCTGGATCTATTTATTTTAAGGCACTTGATTCTACTATCACATGAAGTTGTCATGGGTCAAATTCGTCCTTATTTTTTTAATTTTTTATCCATTAGTCTTTTTTAAGTTTTGATTTTGATTTTCTCCTTATGGTTTTCTTAGGTATTAGCTCAAAATAAATGTAAGGTTGGATGTTGGCCCACACATTTGGCTCATAGCTATGGTTTATACCCTTGGTTCATTTTCTTTGGTTTACACCTTCATTTCATCACATGATTAGACAACCATCACCATCATCCCCATGCCACCACTAGTCTGACATGTCACTACCTCCACTATGTGCTTAAACCCCTCCACTCTATCTCTCTACCTGTTAGAAGGTCAAATAAAACTCCTTCTAGTACGTTGCCAACTCATCATAAGTTTTCGGAGCGCATATTGAGTACACCTTTCCTCTTTATCATTAATTCATTTATGAAGCTGGTGTCAATCGATCTCATTGTTTTCAACATCCATGTTTTAAAAGGAAATAATTAATATTTTGTCATTAAAGTTGTCTAATTGTTTTATCAAAGTTTTGAATTCTACTCCTAGTTCGGCGTTGTAGAAACTCCTATTCCATACAGGCGCTGGGGATTCTGCTACAGACTGGTTGACAAAGGGGAATTGAAGGTTAGAATGGTTGCAAGTGGTTTCATACTATCTGAAGCACATCTACAGTCAATCCACGATGTCCAAGTACTCCTTGAGTCATCTGAGCTTTGTTGAAGATCAATTTAAGGCTTTGCTAAATTTTCGTAGCACCTGGCACTGCGAATTGTGGATCCATTTACCAACCGACCCCTTTACTCTTTCTATCACCAAATTCTCAGCCTATCTGTAGTTTTTTAATCCTATTCCATTGCAATTGAACAAATCTTGCTATCAGAACTGTCGTGCCTATCTATTGCTTGGACCTTGTTGTTTTTTGCTACAAAATTTGCTACAAATTGTTCTACATATCCCTTGTTCCAGCGCTATGAACCTATGTCAAAATTAGATCGTTATCCTCTGATCACATAACCTGCATCAACTCTTTTCCTTTACAGTTTCAATTGATATTTCAAATTTAAAATCTGTCTATGTTGAAAGTTTAAAGAGCCTTATTGATTTTAATTATGATGACCATGCATGGTGGTGAAATATTAGTTTGAAAGATTTGACAGTTGCTGCTTCCTTGCATCTCCTTTTCCCTAAAGGGTTTTCTTCCTTTTTCTTAAGCCATCAGATTGCTTTTTCACTATCTCATAAGTCAAATTGAAGGAAAACACTAAAGCCTTAAATAATCCAACTTTAAAAATACCATCATTCAAACCCTAAAGACCTATGTCCTTGTTTGGCCTCTCATATCTCTTAGATCATTGTAGTTTTTTCCCTCATGTTTATAGAAAATGGATACACCTCAACAAAAGAAGTCTCACAAGGGTGGGAGTGTAGTCAAGACAGAGCCTTGTGATATGCAGTTGTTTGATGTTGGATCTCTGATCAGAGAGGTCTTTCAGAGGGTTGGATGTTTAAATTTCTGTCAAAATATGTAGAGGGGACACCCTGAGGTAGCCAGAGAGTTTTCCTTAAATTTTGATTGCACTAAACCAAGGTGGGAACCCTTGAAATGTAGGTATCTGAGGCCACCATTTCAACAACCACTGAGATACCCAACACTAGTGAAAGGTGGTTCAAATCCATGACTCTTAATGCAACCTTTTCTAAATAGTTCCTCAAACCAGAACATCAGGGTGATAACCTATCTAAGGGGGTGCCTAGGAGCCACTTGGTTGAGGGATTTGACAAGATGTTGAAGGTGATCCAGAGATATTTTACCTGTGAGGGAAGATTCAATATGATTTACCAATATCACATTAGACTTGTGTTTCACTTCACGGGAAAAGATCTAATGAAAGTCCCTTTCTATTTGTTTAGGAGTAAGGGGAAAATGGCTAATAGGGTCCAATCCAAGTCCAAAGTTGTGGACACAAGTGTCTTCCACTCAGGGTTGATTAGGATGCTTGTGATGGAGCAGTTGAAGAAAAGGAACATAGCTTGGGATCAATTCATTGCCTCTGCAAATATGCAACTAAATGTAGCCCCTACTCCTCAATCTAAGGTGCATAGCCCTCTTCAAGATGACAGTGCTATTCACATAGAGACAAGCAAAACCACAAAGGGAAAACACATTGCCAAATATATAAAGGCTCCTAAGGAAGTTGAAGAAGAAGAAGGGGGAGCTCATCATTCTCCACAAAGGGAACTTTCACCCCATCCTACACCAGAAATAGAAGAACTTCCCTCGACTAAAACCACAGTATAAAAAGGGATAAAGTTACACTTTCCATCACCTATTGCAGCAGTCGAGACTAGATCTAGGAGGCCCTTCACCAGGTCATCAACCTAGAAGGAAACTTATGAACAGGAAGCCATAACAAAATCTCCTGTCAAGAAGAAGATAAGGGTAAATGTGAGAATGTTGAGAAGCCTGTTGAAATCGTAGACATCACCACTCCCCCTGATAATCCTTCCTTCAAGAGGCTGATCAGACAAATCAGAGATGTCAGGAAGGAAATTTTCTACTTGAAGGGAGAAGGATTGGTTGAGAGGAAAAATATAAAGGAGCTCATGGATATGTATAAGGAAATTATTGATCTGGCTAAGTTCACAGTAAGGATATTTATTCCCCTTCATAGGCATCTTAGAAATTTGTACAGGCAGAATAGAGACTTACAGTCTCATATCAGAAAGCTCAAGGTGGAGTTACATCCCTTCAAAGATGATTTAGCTCAAAGAAATATTAATGTTCTAGCTCTGAAAGGTTCTGAATTTTGAAGAATGGTCATCCATGCATTTTTTAAGTTTTGTGGAAAGTATCATGTTTACATACTATCTGGAGGAATCTACAGTCTTATACACCTTTGGATAAAGTTTTTGAAGTTTTTTGGCTCAAACTACATTACACAGAAAACTACAGGACATTTAGTAGCGCTTGACGTTGTGAAATGATCTACACAGATAAAATTGCAGGTTCGCTACAAAACGCGCTGCGAAATAATTCACATATGCAGAAGTTGCACAGACGTTGCGAACTTCACTGCGAAATGACCTAGACATAACATAAAATGTAACCTGTCTACGGAATCTACTACGAAATCATATACAAAGGCGAGAACTATGTAATCTGCTACGGAATTCGCTGCGAAATTTGCTATGAACTGGATGATACAGTCAACACTTCTGGATTCACTGCCAATTTTAGTTTTGATGGGTTTTGAGGGAATCAACGGTCACCAGGTGGCATATGGAGCTTATCACATATGATTGGAGGTTAGTTGGAGCTGTTGGACACATGGCATTGATGAAGATGCGCCCAAGGAACAACTCATTATTCAAATATTATAGTGTTAGAGTTGTTGCCAACATTTTCCCTATTTTTAGCAGTTTGTTGTCTTCACTTGTACACATGTTAGATTTTTAGTTTTTAGTGGGAGAATCCTAGGTTAGAGGATCCATCTCGAATTGCAAGTTGTTACTTATTGTTTAGACTATAAATACAACATTAGAATGACATTTTTGGGTTCGAAGGGATGAGTATAGACTCCCTTATGTAATGCTTTGAAGTAACTAAGACAGACTTTGGTTTTAATTTATGAGATCTGATACATTTTGCCTAATAGAATTCAACCTCCTTTTCCATTATCTTGCTTCTTTCTTAATTTGATTTTCTCATTATTGAAAGATTCAATTGAGATATTATAGTTTTGTTGTAATGTATGTTTGATTATGATGTTGTTGTAATTGTTATCAATGTTTTAAGGTTTAGATCAATAAGTTCTTGTGTCTGAACTTTTTCTTCATTTATCTGCTAGTAAATCCTAATGCTTATAGAAAAATTATTCATCCTTCTCATTAAGTATTCCATATACCCACACTTATCTTTAAAATCACTCACCGAAGTTAGCCAAAACCTCATTTGCTTATGCATTCTTTGCTAGAAATTTCTGTGTTTGAACATTGCTATGTTGAGTTTTGTCCATTTGACACTTTATCATAAAATTACCATTACAAACCTATTTAATGGGTATTGGGATTATCCTCTATCAATATGATGGTGACTCTTAGTGATAAAATTCTTGTAACACCCCCATTCTGGGCCAGGCAGGCGCTACTTCGTGGAATAACAATCTCATACTTAATTCTATATGTAAGACATGCATTTAAGCAAATGAAACACATTTAAACTAAGAGTAACCATAAGAATTACTGCTATTATAAATAATCAATGGATTTAACATTACTTCGTATGCACAGTAGAATACATGATAAATATAAATACACAGACATGCAGAAAATTAATTAAAACATCATCTGGTACTTATCTTGAAACAGTGGTAATTCCACCAACCAGGTGCAGGCCTCCCACGAACCTCCTAGCCTTAGACCGCACTGCTCATCAAGCTCAGCAGTGGGTCACCCCCAAGCTGGGACTAAGCTCCACCCCCAAGGCAAAGAATCCTAGGCTAGGTTGAGGTTACATGGTAAACACACAGTCACAAGGAAGGAATTCTCTTCCAGGAACCACTCATACTCACTGCTCACAGACTCTCCTTCCCCACATGCCTACTCCACCCCAGGAGTATACACCTTCTCTATCACCTAGACAGTGCTTCGGATGCTAACCTCCCTTGCCTTGGGTTTCAGCAACAGACCGGACCAGAAGTCTCCAAGATCTGTGGCAGCTATAGGGCTCCTTCCAAGAGTTCTCTCCTTCCTCTGTGCACTCTCTCACCTGGAGAGAGTCACTCACAAGACCAACAACCTGTTCTTCCAAATTAAACCACCTATCTCACCTGGAGAGAGTGTTGTACAAACTGGCCAACAAGCCACATAGGATCAAACACTACATGTCCACCACAATCAACGAGAATTCAGACACGAACACCCCAGGGCAGCTACAGACAGGTGCAACAACATAAGCAGGCTTAGCAGGGATGGGACACTTCTATTTTCTCAATCTGGCAACACAAGATAGACTCACACTCTAGATTCTATGTGACGAGTTGTCCATGCAGGGGTCGATTTAGACTCCACGGTTTAGAACAGAGAAGGGGTGTACCGGATTTCCAGAACAAACAAAGACTTTTTCCTCGAATCAACACAGGCTTCTTGTTCAAGGGATGTACAGTTCAGAAGATGCACAAGGTCTCTTGCATAGGTTGTATCGGTTCATGCTCAGACGGTCGGGTAGAATGGATGAGGAACCCCCACCACGGCTCATCTCAGTTGTTTTATTTGCATGGGCTTGGGTTGACACTTGTCACCCATGAAGCTGCATGCTTCCATCAGCGTGCATTCCTCCCACCATTTGGAAGTCACATGTCATTCCAAAAGAACTTAGGATAAAAACATATTATTCACCTGTCTTTTTGGAATAATATTAAAATATTATTCCCAAGACTTAAGCCCTTAGGCTCCACACTTAGCTCCCATTTCCCACCTTCCAGCCCCTAATCCCTTGCCCACTCTGTGGAAGCTTAGTCCCCCATCACTCATCCATCGTGTCAGCCTACACCCGGTGGTGTTTATATTTTATTAATGTTTTGCATAGATACATGTACAACATCAGGCTCTTGGCCTTCAACATTCAGGCTCTCTGGCCTAACAATCACATAAGCCCACCAGCTTATATAAACTTGGCTCACCAGCCTATAAAACATTTTTACAACTCATTTTGTAAACAATATTTACAACTGGGCTCGGCCTTGGGGACATTACAATTCTTGTATCCATTTCTAGGGAGTGGATTGAAAACATTTCCCTGGGATTAAATGACAAAGAAATATTGATTCTGAAGCTACATTAGAAATCAGTACACTGAATATTGCAGCTTGCACTTGACAATTCCATTGTTTTAGTTGTGGCTCCCAAAGGCAAACACACAAAGTCCACTCCACATCTACCTCTGGCTACACCTGAAGAAGACCCACAAAATATTATCAAGAAGGGAAAATATTCTCAAGAAGGCTTTTCAATTGTTGTACCAAGTACTTCTGGTCATTTTCCTGATTCTACTTTTAATACACGAGTAGCTATATCTAGTTCTCCTCTTTTACCCTCTGTTGAAATTTCTAGAAAGTTGGATCTTGAAGATTTCCTTGTAGAATACTCTTCTTTTTCTCCCAAATTAAAAGAAGAAAGTTTTAAAGTTCTTTCCTCTTCGTATGTTGTAAGATGGTTTAGAATTGAGAGCTTATAATATTTTCCTACCTTGGGTTCTCCATATCCTCCTTCCATTAAATTTTTTGTGACTAAAGAGGAAGAAACCCAAATTCCCTTGGAACCTACACCATCCTCTTCCAAGACTCAACCTCTCCTTGTGAAAACTGAAATATCTCCATCCTACATTCCTTCTTCTCCCAAGATACACATAATCAAGACTGCAGTTGTAGCTGTTAAGAATCAATCTCCTCCTTGTTCTCCTAGAATTCATAATCCAATTGCAGGTGCTAACCTTCCTATAAATGGGATGGATGCCATAATGGCTTCTAGGTATGCCCCTGTTGTGTTTCCTTAGCCTATGAATGCTCTCCCAGTTGGAGACTACCTTAAGTACATGCCCAAATTTACAAGGGAAGAGGACATAGTTGCAGAGGAACACCTTGCAACCTTTTATAATTATGCATAAAATATTAATATTGAGAATGAAGATGTATGGATGAGGGTTTTTATATAGATCCTTGATGGTGAGGCTAGGAAATGGTTTAGGGGTTTAACCCCTGGATCTATTGTTGGAATTGAATCTTTGAATGATTCCTTTCTAAGGCATTGGGGGGATAAAAAATATTTCATTTATTACATTACATAGTTTGGGTCACTCAAGAGGAAAGAAGGGGAATCTGTTTCAGACTTCTCAAAAGGATTTAATAAAATGTACAAAAAATTCCCACAAAAATTAAGCCCATAGAAACTTCTTCCAAGATCACCTATGCCAGTGCTTTTGACCCTGAGTTTTTCCTCATGTTGAGAGAAACAATATCTACCTCTCTAGCTCATATGTAAGATGCAACCTTGGAGGTAGAATCTAACATATTGGTAGCTGAAAAGCTTAGGGGAAAATATGATAGAGACAAGAGAAAATGTAGGGCTGAAGCTTCAACCTCTGATTCCTCTGTTGTCAATCCTCAAGTTGATGAACTAACAAAATTGGTAAAATCACTTTCTGTTGAAATGGAAAAGTTGAAACTTGAAGGGAAACAAAATTATAGAAACACACAGAATGCCAATAACAAAGGAAATTTCGAGAGACCAAACAATGCCCCTCGAGTCCTTCAAAGAGATCAAATAAATAGGGATAAAGATGATCAAAAAGTCCAAGCCCCTCTCCAAAATAACCTTGTTGTTGATGAAGAAGGAGAGGATGAAGAAACTGATCCAGAAATCCATTGTCTTGGTGACACCTCTCCATCCCCTCATTTAAATCAACCTGCATATGAAGAGTCTCTTATGGACATCCAATTGAATGAATTGAGTAAAGGGGATGAAGTCAATTAAAATTCAAATAAATATAACCTAAGGTCAAAAAATAAGGAGGGGAAGCCTAACACATTTGATCAGCCCAACAAAATAGAAAATTATGCTAAGGCTGTGGAATCTAGAAGCAAAGAAAAAGAGGAATAAAACCCTCAAGCAGTGGTTAAGTGCCCTGCCCCAAAAATTAAGGAGATTCTGAAATCTCCCTCTTCCTTTAACTTTGAGAATGAGATTCAAAATATAAAAATCCCAGTACCCTTTTTAGAGCCGATTAAAAATGAGGAGTTTAAAAAATATCTTTCTAATGTATTGCAGCCTGAATCTTCCTCCAATTCCACAGACTCAGTGAACCTTCAAGATGAAAAACCAGTAGTCATATTGGGACCTTTGGTAGAGGATATGGATGAATCTTCTCCTTCTTTCCAGACATCATTAATTATTCATGATAAAGTTTTTCACAACTACTTGATGGACTCATGTGAATCTCATAACCTCATGCCTAAAACTGTCATGGATGAGCTTGGTCTGGAAATTACAAAAACTTGTCATGACCTATACTCATTTAATTCTATAAAAGTGAAGTGCCTTGGGGTAATCAAAGACCTGGTTGTTACCTTGTTCCAATTGTCCATGAAGAGTGTGGTCATGGATATTGTGGTAGTTGATGTCCCCTCTATGTTTGGGATTCTCTTGTCAAAATCTTGGGTCAAAAGAATAGGGGAACTTTGCATATGGAACTTTCATATGCTACCATTCCTGTATTTGGAGGAGAGAACAAAAGGTTCTATAGGGAAGCACAAATAGCTTACATCATTAATGATGAAGCTATTCCTGCCAACCACCCTATTTTTGCAGTTGATACTGATTTATGATCCAGTATTTTACAACTCACTGATGTTCCTCAATCACCTATTGAAATCATAAAACAACATATTGAAACTTGTGAGATTCCTCCTCAAAACACCCCTATATGGAAGATGTTTTTTTATGGAGCCTCTTCTAAAGAAGGTGTTGGTGCTAGAGTGGTCTTTATTTCCCCAACTCAAGAGATCATATATTTGTCTTATAAACTAGAGTTTGAAACCACAAATAATGTAGCAGAATATGAGGCTCTTGTTTTGGGTTTGAGGCACTTGTCCATGAAGAGTGTAATAAGGGATATTGTAGAAGATGTTCCCCCTATGTTTGGGATTCTCTTGTCAAAATCTTGGGTCAAAAGAATAGGGGAACTTTGCATATGGAACTCATGCTGCTCATTCCTCAGATTTGGAGAGAACAAAAGGTTCTATAGGGAAGCACAAATAGCTTACATCATCAGTGATGAAGTTAATCCTACCAACCATCCCATTCTTGCATGATACCCATTTATGATCCAAGATTTACAACTCACTGATGCTCCTGAACCTCCTATTGAAATCATAAAACAACATATTGAAACTTGTGAGATTCCTCCTCAAAAATTTCTATATGGAAGATGTTTTATGGGGATTCTTCTAAAGAAGGTGCTGGTGCTAGATTTATTTCAACTCAAGAGATCATATATTTGTCTTATAAACTAGAATTTGAATCTACTAATAATGTGGCAGAGTATGAGGTTTTTGTTTTGGGTTTGAGGGATGCTAAATATATGAATATTGAAGAGTTAGCAATGTTTGGAGGTGTTGAATTAATTGTATGTCAAGTTAAAAATCCAGATCAAGATAAACACCCCAGGCTAAGGACTTACAAAAATGAAGTTTAGATCTTGTTGATAATTTCTTCTGCTTAATATCTCTTGTTCCAAGAAAAGAAAATATTATGGTATATTCTTTTTCGTTGTTTCTTGTAAGTAATTTTAAAATTCCTTGCCCACTAAGCTCAAATATCATGTGATTCTTGAAGGAAGCATAGACCCTCTATAATTAACAATGTCAAGCATTGGAAGGTGTTTGAGGATGATCTGAGATCAAAATATCGAAACTATGGAAGAGTTTTCTACTCTTTATATTGATCAAGATCATGATGATACCAAAACTTTCATATAATATTTTCAATAAAATTGAGACCACCATATTGTTCAGTTTCCTAGTAATCATATTCCAAAAGGACTAATTCCTTTGGATATAATATTTGACATAAATGATGTGGATGTGAAGGTTAAAGGTCTAATTGCAACACGATGTGAATGAATGCACCTGGGCACAGAGGAAAACTATACATGTGTGAAATTGTTTAGCGTTTTATCTAAAGAGGAAAGGCTGAGCATGTTAAACTTTGAATGAGTTTTCCCATGTATTTTCCCGAAATATGAAGATGTGCCAAACATATGACATAACTACACTGAACATAAGATCTCTTGAAATAGAGACCAAGACATTTGAAGCAAAAGCTAAGAAGGATAAATCCCATGTTGTTGCCTATTATGGAAAAGGAAGTCAAGAAGTTGCTTGATGTTAAGATCATCATACCTTTAAGGCACTGAAAGTGGGTGGAAAACTTGGTCACTGTGAGGAAGAAAAATGGGGAAAACAAGTTGTGTGTTGATTTCATAAATTTGAACGAGAGCTCCAAAAAGGATAACTACACCTTGCCAAAGAGCGGAGCCGATTTTATGAGAGTTACTGGATCATCAGATGTCTATGATTGATGGATTCTTAGGCTACAATCAGATCTTTGTCCCACCGGAAGATAGAGACAATACAACCTTCACCACTCCTTAAGATTCATGTACAAGCAATTCCTTTGGATCTAATGAATGCAGAGAAACCTTTCAACGCAATGGATATTTCTTTATTGGGGAGTATGACAATTCTGTGGTCATCTATTTGGATGAAATTACATTGTTCTCAAAATATGATAAGGAGAATTATCATCATTTGAAAAAGTTCTTCCTGGCGAGAAAGTTTGGTGTCTCTCTCAATCCTAAGAAGTTTTTGTTTGCTATGAAAGAAGGAAAGTTGTTGGACACATTGTATCAACAGCGAGTAAGGATTTATCCAAGTAGAGTAGAGGCCATCCAGACTCTAACTTTTCTAAATTGGTTAAGTACATCACATCTATGATTAGAAAGGAAAATGAGGTGAAATGGACCGCTAGCTCGTGATCTTTGACCAACCAAACAAGTCTTGACTTAAACAATTCATTCCTCATCAACCCTTATTCCAAGGAATCCTCTCGATATTCTCGCTTTTCCTCATATGACACATTTATTATTTTCCTTATTAAGAAAAATAGAGAGGTTAGAGCATCCCATTTTCAGTAGGGAATTGAGGGATGTAGATATTAGGTATGATATTATGTAAAATAATGCTTATGATTTGTTAAAGCCCTCAAGGATTTCAGAGTATACATTATTCATTCCAAGATTATTGCCTATGTTCCATAAACCTCTGTGAAAGAAATACTTATCCATCCTAACATAGATCGAGATATAAATGTATTGCCAAAATTTTGGAGTTTGACTTTGAAATGAATCCTACTAAGTTGTTGAAAGGCCAAGTTTTAGCTAGATTGCTGGCTAAGTCAAATTGCAAAGCAATGGGGGTTAATTCCATGAACCTAAACTCTGAAAATAAGTAACTGACATTTTGTCAAAGCCATATCAGCCCTAACTTGGTATAATGTACTTGGTATAAAGACATCATTTATTTTCTACAGAAGTTGCAACTTCTTGATGGTTTGGAGAAGAACAAGGTAAGAGCTTTAAAGATGAAGAAATCGTGATATTGTCCTATTGATCACATATTGTATTGGAAATACCCTAGGGGTTCTCGATGTTTAGATCCACAAGAAGCTCAAAAGACCATGAATTATTTTCATGATAGCTTGTGTGGGGATCATCACTTTTTGGAGAACCCCAACTTATAAGATCCTCAGAGTCGTGGGTATTTTGGCCTAGCCTTTTTATTGATGTTTGTGTAAAGATTAGAGATTGTGGGATAAAATTGCCGAATTTTTTTATGGAAAGCAACAAATCAAATCATTTTGAACGTGGTGGTTTCTGTATTTTTCTAAATAGTGGGGACTGTATTTTATTGGGGAGATTCATCCAACATCAAGTGGTAAAAATCGGTGGATCTTGACTGCAAATTACTATTTCACCAAGTGTATAGAATCCATTCCTACAAGAAGCTTCTCCTCACAATTATTATTTTTCTTGAGGATATCATGTCAAGATTTGGTTGTCCAAGAAGATTATTACTGATAATGCAATTTTCAAAGCCGAACATCATCAATTTTTATGAGAATTATATGATTTCATTAGTCCATTATACTCCTTATTACCTCCCAAGGGAAATGGGTTTTGCAGAGTATTCTAACAATATCCTTGTAAATATTATCAAGAAGTTATTGGAAGACAACTAGAAAGCATGGGACTCGTGCTCTGAAATTTTCCTGATGGGATGATAGAGTTACTACAAAAAGATCACTTGGTACTTCTCCCTTTAAATTTTGTATAAGGGATCTAAGTTGTTTTTCCTAATTATCTTGCCTTTCCCAGGAAATTTCTAGGAATAACAAGGAGAACTCGATGATATGGTCAAGAGGATAAAACAACTGGTAGAAGTACAACGGACTAGGGAGAAACCCTTTGAGTTAGTGCCACAAGACCATCAACGTATCATCAAGCAAGCCTTGACTAGAAGGTAGAAAAGAAGGTTCTAGCTTGGATATCTAGGTGTCAAGTAGGATGCTCATAGTCAGGATAAAGGAAAACATGTTAAATTCGAAGCCTTATGGATTGATCGTTTCAAGATTTCTTAAGTTTTTCAAAATAATACTTTATAAATCATGTACTTGAGGATTCTAAAGTTTTGGTGGCCCCTATTAATGACACACCAAGAAGCATTTTTCTTCAGCCATGAGTATTCTGTCCATCCATTGTAAATATCACTTTTATTTTCTTTTGTTTGAATAAATGACCCTGTGAGTTCCTAGGATAAGTTATACACTGAGTTCTTAGAGCCTCTGGTAGCTCACAGGAACATGCCATCCTCGCTGGAGCCAATGTTATACATGAAGTTGTCATGGGTCAAATTCATCCTTAGGTTTTAAATTTTTTATCCATTAGTCTTTTTAAGTTTTATTTTGATTTTCCTTATGGTTTTCTTAGGCATTAGCTCAAATAAATGTATGGCTGGATGTTGGCTCCACACATGTTGGCCCATAATTTTGGTTTATACCCTTGGTTCATTTGCTTTGGTTTATACATTCATTTCATCACATGATTAGACAACCATAATCATCACCCCCATGCCACCACTATTCTGACATGTCACTACCTCCACCATGCTTTCTTTAAACCCCTCAACTTTTTCCCTCTACATGTTAGAAGGTCAAATCAAACTCCTTCTAGTATGCTACCAACTCAACAGGAGATTTCATAGAGAATCTTGAGTACACCTTCCTCTTTATCATCATTAATTCATTTATGGATTTGGTGTCAATCGATCTCATTGTTTTCAACATCCATGTTTTAAAAGGAAATAATTGAGATTTGTTCATTAAACTTTTCTAACTGTTTTATCAAAGATTTCAAATTTATTCCTAGCTTGGTGCCAAGGGGCAATCCCAGGTTCATACACGCACTGCAGATTCTGCTACAGACTGGCTGACAAACGTGACTTGAAGGTTATAATGGTTACAGGAAGTTTCATACTATTTGAAGCACATCTGCTTTAATCCACAGTAACCATGTGTACTTCTGAGTCATTTGAGAGCTCATGAAGATCAATTTGCTGCCTCTACTAAATTTTGTAGTACCCGCACTGCAGGAATTGTGGATCCCTACCAACTCCACCCTTTACTCAAGTATCACCAACACATCCTATCTCAGCTTTTCATCCTATTCCATCTCCAATTGAACAACCTTGTTATCAGAGTTGTCGTGCCTATCTATTTCTTGTCCCTTGTTTTTTATGCTACATAATCTGCTACGGATTATGCTACAAATCCCATGTTTGGCGCTATGAACCTGTATATTAAACTCAACATTGTTATCCTGTTATCATATAACCTGCATCAACTCTTTTCCTTTACAGTTTCAATTGATATTTAAAATTTAAAATTTGTCTATGCTTAGCTTTAAAGAGCCTTGTTGATTTTAATGATGATGACCATGCATGGTGGTGAAATGTTAGTTTGAAATCTTTGACAGTTGTCGCTTCATTACATATCCTTTTCCATGGCTTTCCTTTCTAAGAAATCATATTTTTTCATTAGGCTTTAAATGTTCAAAGAAAACCACTTAAGCCCAAAGAGACAACTTTTAAAAAGACCACCAAACCCTAAATACCTTGTCCTTGTTTGTCTCTCATCTCTTAGATCATTGCAGCAGGTTGGAGCATTTCACACACACACAAGATTTATTTTTCCTCATGTTATTCCTTGTTTATTAGCGGTCATAATTAGTTATTATCCACTTTATATTTTAGTGGAGAATATTCCACCGGGAGAATCTTTTCTTTTTCAGCTGACACTTCAATTTGACTAATTGAGTTGAGTTTAGATGTTGCATTGGTTTCCATCACCATGAAACATTGGGATCATCACCATGCTAATTTAGCCTTGCCTTGGTATCATCCTATTCAGCACATTAGCCTTTGATTCCTTGAGTTAACTCACTACTCTCTATTGTCTACCACTAATCAAGACTAGTTGGCTAGTTAACTCAACTAGGTGGCAATTCAATTTCCAAAGAATCACCGAGACAGCTTCACCTGAATCATCGGGTGTGTGTCCAGACTGTAGAGACCACCACTATGGCGATTGGTTCTCCTTGTGTGCACCATTGAGCCATATAGAGTGTATCATGTGTAAACTATTCATTATTCAAAATGGTTAATTAGAATTCTTTCATTATTTATCTCCTTGTTCTTCTTTCTCCACTTTCCAGAATGTGTGTATTTATTGTCTGTTTTGATATATTCTATGGTGTTCAACACATTTACACAATGTTTTTCCTCATGTTTATAGAAAATGGATACACCCCAACAAAATAAGTCTCACAAGGGTGGAGTGTAGTCAGAACATAACCTTGTGATATGCAATATTTGATGTTGAACCTCTCATCAGAGAGGTCTTTCATAGGGTTGGATGTTTAAATTTCTATCAAAATATGAAGAGTGGACACCCTGAGGTAGCGAGAGAGTTTGCTCAAATTTTTATGGCACTAAAACCAAGGTGGTTACCCTTGAAATGGAGGTATCTGAGGTCATTGCGTTAAATAGGGTTGTTGAGCACTCAACACACCCTTAAAAATCCTTATGAAATTTTTTACTTTTTGGGTACCACTTGATCTTTCCAATGTATGATTTGATTTCACTTTTGAAATTTTTGTCTTCCGATTATTTTCATGACTTCCTCATCACCCATTCACGGCTTTTGAACTTATGAAACCCACATGACTAAAAAGACGAAACACTAATAAAGAATCAAAGCCAACACTTCACTGACGCACTCGTGGCCCAGATCGGCTGACCAAAGAAGGAAAGAACCACCTTAAAACCTCACCAAGTTGAGTGCCAATATTCATCGGCATCGACAAAATGAAGACTTGGTTTACGCATAAAGATATCATCGATATCCACCCCTCGGTACTCCAGAAAGACGGGTAAGAATTTAACGTAAGAATGAAAAGACACGATATAGCCATGCTCGAAAAGTAAGAATTTTATCACATCGGGAAAACCTAGAAGGATCACAACAAACATTCCAACCATGCTAAAAGATATCCCAATCATTGATCCTCGACACGCTAATAGGACTTTTCAAGGGGAGTTGATCCAAAGCTTTGATAGGGTTATCACGATCGGGTCAATCTTGGATACTTTTTCGGATCGACAAGCTAAGGTTTATTTTAGAATGAATAATCCTAAGGAAATTTTGACTCATTAATACACGCAATTGTCACCGACTCAACTGCGGTAGTTCTACTTTCGTGTAGGAGGATCAGAGGTCTAGTTTTATCCTAAGTCATTCTTGGTTCCATAGGTCCTATTCGCCATCCGGAAATAAGCATTTTCCACATCGCAAGATTAAAATTGAAGATCTAGATCGACGCTGGATATTTTGCAGAAGATCAATAAAAACATTCATAGCACATCCCCGATCACCGATCCTCATTGAGAGAGAGAGGCATTACCTATGCTTTAGCATTATATACCATTGATTTTTGTGAATTTAAGGAGCTAATTAATATCCAATCTTTCATTAGTTTCTACCTCGTGCACCAATAAAAACAACCATTTAAAATCCCCGACAGGTCAGATCACCCACCCTCACTTTCACCGTGAACCCATGATGAATTTAAGTTACATAGACTCGACTTGGTTGCATTTAATAAAATTAAACTCATAACCTGAATTAAATGGATGATGCAACATGGTAATATATTTCCTATTTAAAATCCCTTAAGTATTTGCAAATGAAATCATTCCTTTCATATTTAAGATAATTCCAGAGCGTCTGAAGGAGAAAGATGAGAAACTCGAAGGCTGTATCGAATCCATGATTATCAAAATAACCAGGTTTTATTAAGCTTCAGAGGTATGTATCCTCAGTCCAGAATCTGTTGGTCAGATTTTATATGTGAGTTTCTTTGTTTTTACACAATCACTCAAATTATGTTTAAGTTATAGGAACGATGTCACGAAAGCCAACCACTGAATGCTCATCGAGAGAACCAAAGCTGAAAGAACTAGAGGCGGGCGAAGGTTCTTCTCTGGGAACTTAGTAATTGAGTAAGTACCTATGCTGTGAGCTCTTATCATCACATTGAACCACAAAGATATTTTCATCAAGCCCGACCTTTCATGCATACAGAGGCAAGAATTGTGTCCAAGATGGCACTCCCACATTGGGGAGAACTCTTTAATAACATTATCCGAGGAGTAATTACAAAATGTCCTACAAAGGATCCAGACGAGGCCGGGACGACTCGTGTGTTCCGAACATCCCATGGTCAGACTTACATATGTCATAGCAAACCCCATTTTTTCTTGCATAGAAGTCTTGAAGTGGATCATAGACCACACAGGCACGCATAAATGGTTAATCAATGATGACAATGGTGATGTAAGGAGTCTTCCTCCCGAGAATTAGTTCAAAATACTAAAACTTAGAGAACCCGGAGGATGCTTCAAATGATAGAATTCATGGTGAATTTCTACTTAATGCCACGGTTGCTGCTTGGGGGATGGCCTCATGGTGGAGGGGAGGACAAGAAGTTTACCAACCGGATCACTAGGTGGTACGAGACAACCAACTTAAGGGAGCCATATATCTATCTAATGGCCCTCATCTCCCGGTTTTATGGGGAGAAATATTGTTCCAGGTTTTTTCAGAGGCATGGATGCCTTGGCATACACACTCAGAACACCATGCAGTCAGAATCAGAGCAATAATCAAGGTCCTATATCTATGTGCAGCAGACCCAAGTGCCGAAGGAATGGGAAGCACCAACGCTTTACATGGATTTCCATACTTGCTTGATGTCATGTAAAACATTCACAACATGAATCCAGAGCTCTCAACACATCTACTTCAACATGCTATGGGAAAACATGCATAAGAAGTATTACTCCCTCATATACAATGAATTCATCGCCTGAATTTATTTTATTCTATTTAAGAAGGAATTCCGCTATTGGTAAGAGCTAAGAAGATGATATCCAAGGTAGGCCATTGGAATTTGGATGAGCACGCCACCTACATCAAGGTTTTTGGGGCATCCGGAAAGCACCTCATGACATCTTACTATCTCATGTCCTGCACCGGGCTTGTCGTGAGGGATACAAATATGTTATCAAACCATCCGGCAGGCTATAACGCCTAATCTGTCTGGCTGGATAAGAAGAGGATTTACACCCTATGGTTCCTATGTAGGTTCAACTTGGTAAGGGACACCGCGCACGCTAAGCAAGAAGGGTTGAGCCAACTAATTCTAGATTCTTCACAGTCGATTCCCCTGCAAGCACGGTCCAGTGGCCTCGTCCCCGCAACATTCTACAGTGTCGCCCTATCACTCGGTGATGCCTGTATGATGTTTGAAGACAAATTATTCACGAGAATGCCTGGTGATCGGGACGAGGTAAAGGATGTTCAATTCAGTCAGACTAGGTTCAAGGCAATGAGCATGGATGAACAAGAGGCAAAAATAGAGTAGTCGACTCAAGAGGCCCCCGCATCCGTGGGAAGAAATAAGATGACAAAAGTGAAAACAAAGTTTTCCCCTCGGTGACTCCGTGACATATAACAAAGGATTTTCTTAACAATTCAGAGGCATACCAAGGGATCAATTCTAATTGAATAACAGGGCACAGAGAATCATCAACTACACGATCTAGACCTCGTGAGAGAGATGACCAGGGTTCCCATTTAAACCCAATATAAACCAGAAATACCAAGCAACCCAGAGTTAATACAAATTGGAGAAACCAATAGGTCGATACACCTAGGTCTCAACGCCACATGTTGGATCACCAGAGGGCGTTTCATCTCAGCCCAAGATAACAAGGGATGTCAGAGATAAAGTGCACTAAACCTCCCATGACTAATAACAATATATGATGATGAAGAGAGCCCGGAGGTATCCATGGTGACCTCTGTATAGATCATAGAGTAAAATGAGCCAGAGAAGACATCTTTCCCAACTCCCAATGCTCAAATTTAAAGCCTTCCACAAAATTACCAAGAGGTCCAAAGTGTCTTAGACACCGAGTCGCTTGATGCATTTAGGGACCCAAGTGGATAGTGTTAACTCCCAAAATAGTAACTGGGCTATTTGGTCAGTTTTACTATGGATAGCATGGTTATTGATGGTTTCTTCATTTCATTGTTGAGTCTTTTAATGAAAATTTTTAGATTTTGGTTTGACTTGAATTTGGATTGTAAAGTCTTCTCTTTTCAAAATTGTCATTTTTTACTTCTCTCCACAACAATTTGTTTTCAATATTCATCATACTGTGAGTGCCCACTTTCTAACAATTTATGAGATCGCTTCACCAACAAGGCTTGAAAGTATCAAATCTTAAAAGGTCCTTAAATCGCCTCTCTAGTGCATGCTGTTGTCAAAGATACATGCTTCAACAACTAAGGAGGGTCTTATACAAAGTGGTCAGGAAAGTGCATTTCCCAGCCTAACAGGGCTTACAAAGAGGCTACCGAGAAAGTCAATGCTCACTGTAGGTCAGACTCTGTTAAGATCAAATCAAACCTTTGTTTCTTTATCGACACCTGCTCACTGTGTTGATCGTTTAGAATTTTGAATTGCAAATGGAAAATGACACTTAAACTTGTAGGGAACTTTTCAATCCCTCCCTGAGCTCCAAATTAAGATCCGACAACACCATTGGAAAGATGAGACTCTCTAGATGTCGATCGACTATACATACATGAAAAATGGATTTTCATGTGACCCAGAAATTCATACTTTGAAAATCTGGTCCACTTTCAAAATAAAGACAAGGAATTTTACCTTAGTCAAGAAAGTGGCGCTCAAGAAATTTTAAGGAGCCGTTTTTTCGTTGTGCTATGTGTTGTGGAAAGTTCAGAACGGCTGTAATGTTTTATTTCTTCAGCCTGTGATTTGAAATTTTGAATTAAAGTAGAGGAAACCATTTGATTAGACAGTGGTGGATTATTCCATCAAATCCAAAGGTTATTTTGGGAAAGACAAGCCAAAAGAGGAGTCTTTGGTCAGTTTTGGTCATTTTTGAAGGTAGAATATTAGGAATGAATACAAAATCTCATCAAATTCGAATTTGCAATCCTTATGATGCCAAACGGAGGAGCCTTGGAAGGCTAGTCATCACTTCAACAACTGTTCAAACAGATTTAAGGACCAACTCATAGAGATTATCCCCCTTTTTGGGTGCGTTATCCCTATTTTGCAATTTGGCTTTTATTATTTTAGCAAAACAGATCCATACTTTTAGGATATGAAACTGATTGCAAGAGGCTATAAATCCAAAGACATTTGAGTTCTAGGGTTCAATCTTGGATACATTGGCCTATGTACTTAGACTCTCATTTTGATATGAATCAGCTTTCTTTGTTACTAATATCAGATTTTCTCATGTGTTTCATTGCTCCATAATTCGATTCAATTTAGCTCAACTATTAAGAACTGCCATCTTCTCATTTGGCTCATGAATCTGAATCGAATGATCTCTCATTATTCTGTATGACCTCAGATGTTATTAATGTACTTGATTATCTAGAGTAGTGTTCTTCATACCCCCTTCCACATTACTGCATCTGATTATTGGTATCTAAAAGCACTGGCTCATTCAATGCATGATAAGTTGTTCTTCTCATTAGCCATCCCAGTTATCCCATTGATCCAATACACTTACATTCATTTCTTAAGTTACCATGCATACTTAGCTTACAACCCTAAGTAGTTTCCTCTGGAGGATAACAAAACGATGCTGTCGGAGAGGAGATTGAAGCTCGGTTTCCTTGGGAGATGACATAGAGCCAGCTTTGATGATAGACAAAGTTATCGGCACAATCAGTTGTAATCATCTATCCGGCGAATCTATGAAGACTAATCTGCATGACGAATCGGGTATGAATGGAAAAGATCTTAGCTAAGAAGTATGGGTCAGGATTTTTCCGATGGATAGCCGGTTTTCCTAATCCAGGGCCAACTATAAATGAATGGGGTGATTATCTCCCGTGATTTAGAGGAAGTGAGTATGATCATCCCGGGGAACACTTATTCCTAGTTCTTTTCATGAATGCATGCTTGAACATGGCTTTGTTCACTAAGATGTCTTGATCAAGCTGTTCAAATTTTTCTTTAGAAGGAAATGCTCGAATGCGTGTCATCCCTTCCGCCGTTAGTATTCATTCTCTCAAGGATTTCCATGTGGCTTTCAATTCATATTGTACGAAGATTTATCCACCGATCTCTTTTTCCCAGTTTTATTCATGAAGAGGATACTGCCCCCGCTGAAAATTTGAAAAGTGAAGATACCATTACTCAGATTTGGCAGTGGGTTATTCGATCTTCACCAGAACAGAATCACATCCTCGGATGTTGATGGGTGCAGTAGATGTTGATGGCAGCCCACATCTCCCTTGACTTTGCGTAAAATGCATCTCGCTACCACGCTCAAAGAATGAGTTTTGTGGAGAAACAAAAGAGCTACCAGAACACAATAGGGTGAGCAAAGAACCCTTTATATTTCATTCTCGATTTTGATGATCCATTGTCAGCTTCATTTAGATTTCATGAGCAAAGATAAATCCAAGGATATTTATTAGAAGAGGATCATCTTTATCGTGTCAAACCAAGTCATGATATGGTTTTCATTACTTTTCTAGTCAAGATATATCATGATGACAATAAACCACCACATGGTCGCATTGGAAGCATGTTGTTACTTGATCATTCTGCTCCTAGGTGTTAGTGTAGGAATAGGCAAAGAGAAAATAAGCTCCCCATTTGAGCATGTGATCGCTTTCGTGTTCTTGTTGAATAAGCAGAGCATGCTTCATGTAAGCTACATGTGAGACAAGTCTCATAGTGGTGAGTGCTATCGATCGTGTGATTGGTGCAACTCTTCACTCAGAAGAATAGCTATGGGCTTTGTAGAAACTTTCTTCTATATCCAGTTCTGTTTGAAGTTATGGTGATTGATTCGACTGCCTGTACTTTGAGTGCTTAGATTCCACATGCAATGGATATTCATAAAAGCTTTGCATTCTTCTCCTCTAAGATCCAATACCTAGCATCCCACTTTCAATCAAATAAAGAGTGTTGCTGCGATTATTACTTTCTAGATTTGCAATTTGTTCATGCATTGGGGTGAATTCTTCCACAAATTAGATGAGTAAAAGCATTCAATGAGTAAGCATATGGGCACAACACAGATTAAGGAGATTGCAAATCTTCGAGGAGCAAATTGTATTAAAAAATAGATCTATGTAATCAAACTACAGAACTGCAATGTCAGATCCATATGATCCTCGATCAAATCTACTGCTCTGTCCAATTTGCAAGTCATATGCTTAGGTAAACTCGGATCCTTCAATCATTTTTAGCCAACGATCATAAAAGATCCTCCAATAACCCATTATTGTATTTGATCTTAAAAATTCTCGGCATGACATCTATACTATATTAAGATCCTTGCCCGGATTGCATCCCACATGTTGCAAAACCAATAATCCATTGGAAACATGCCTTGCGCATTCCTGCTCATTTGAGAAGTTGCTTAGAAGTTTGAAAATAACTGGGCCATATGTTGTTCGTGGAGCAAAACACTCATGAACAAGCAATTCTATGCCATTATCTTGTGGTTGATTTCTCTGTTCTTGAATATAAAGCATGAGAATCTCAAGACACTGCAAGGCAATGGCTCCTGGAATTTGACTTTGCACTTCTGCATCAACGTTGTTTGCATCCCGATTTACTGTTGCAAATACACTATCCAGATCCAGATCTGCAGTCAGTACTTTGCAGATCTCATTCCATTCCAGAGGAGATTCCCATGCACTATAACCACTTGGGGTTCCAACACCAACCTTGAGCTCGATTTCCTTTTTCTCCGGGATCTCATTATCAAAGTTGTTGAGGAAAATTAAAAATTGGGATCGTGCTTGTCGAGTTGATCCCAAATGAGCGCATTTTTTGTTCCTTCCGCGTGTATTGATTATCTGGCATGTGTACATCTGCAAACTGGAAAATGACACGAAGAATTTCACCTTCGTATATCTGTCGATTTCCCACTGGTAGCCAAACATATATATCATACATACATTTACAACCAGAGTGCAATTTTGTTTGCTTCGGAGTCTGATTTTTTTCATCCTTAAAAATTTCAAGAAAAATGGCTGCCATGAGCACGTGTTCAGATTGTCTGAGCAGAGTCAAATTTAATGGAGTAGGAGCATCGATCCATTGCGACTTATACCAAAACCGAAGCAGCAGCTATGGATATCTGC
>SNQJ01S0151505.1:0-10792 GCA_010110895.2 Picea sitchensis
GGTTACCCAGACTCTGTTCACTTTTAACAGAAGAACCAGTCACCTTTATGGATCCTTCCTCAGTTTCCCGTAACTTTGAAAGGGAAAAATATCTTTATTGATGTTATGGTAGTCCAGGACCCCTTGGATTTCGATTTACTCCTTGGGCGAGATTATGTATATGCCATGAAATCTATTGTGTCCACTCTCTTTTGTGTGATATCTTTCCCTCTTGACTTTCATTTGTTGGCCCTGACTTGACCATCAACCCAATGAACTCACTAAATGGTTCTTATATGCAGTCGGTATCACCCCTGCCATAGGTCAATTATGTGGCGTTGTCTCCCATGACTTCAACTTCTGATGACTTAGATCTGGTAGTTGACATGGTGATCTCTTCGGTAGGGCTATTGGAGCCTGATCTCGTTACCCCCGACACGACCCTTGACATGTGTTCCTTCCAGAGTATTTCTCTTCCATCCAATGAAGATCTCTTGGAAACCATGACCGAGTTTTATCCCTTAACATGGTGTCCTTCCAAAGTGTTATCCTCTTGGAAGCCATGATCAAGAAGAGTCCACGAGCATAGTTTTTCTTTTCTTTGGCAAGCTCATTAAAAAATGAAACAAAAGTTACAAGCATATTTTCTCTTCTCTGTGGCAAACTCGTTAAAAAATGAAATAGAGGTCTTGAGCATAGTTTTTCCTCTCTATAGCAAGCTCATTAAAAAATGAAACATAAATATGGGGACTGAACCCAAAGCCTTGAGCATAGTTCTTTTCCTATGTCAAGCTCGTTAAAAAATCAAACAATCACCTCTCCTGTCAGGTCGAGTATTTTGCCAGATCTCGTAGATGTTGAGTTGAGTCTTTCATTAGGTCTCATATTTGAACCTTCATTTCATCCACCCTTATCCTTTTTCTCCATCTAGTACAGAAATTGGTGACAACCTCAAAGTCAGTGAATGAATTGAAGCTTGGGGGGCATGTCTCCAGCCTTTGATGATCATTTTGGAGTTAACCCACTAGATTTCAAGCTGGGGGCAGAGTATTGAGCTTAGTCTTTATTCTTTATCGTGCTCGTAAAAACATGAGAATGTAACCGATAAACCTTTTATCTTTTTTTCGGGCTCACATGGATATACGAAAAAGGAACCCCCTGGAGTCGTCTTTAAGCTCTTTTCAGACTCTCTAAACGTGAAAAGATTGTCGAGTGATCTTGCTTCCTTTCCCACTCGGTAAAAGGTTTGAAAGGGCGTCTTTCGAGTGACAATTTATCTCTTTTTCGTCCTTGCGAGACTAACATTACGAAAAAGGACCACACTAGAGTCATCTTTAAGTCATTTTCAGACTCTGTAAATATGAAAAACCATCGAGTTTACCTTCTATGGACTCACTAAACAATCATACATTGAAGGGCCCATATGGGAGTGAACCGTTACTTCTTCCAGTTCGTTAAACAAAGGAAGAGGGACTTATCAAAGTTGAGTTATATCGAGCATGTGTTACCCTCCTCGAGCTCATTAAACTAAAAAGAGGTACTCACCTATCTGGATGGGGGAAAAATTGAAGGAAGCAAGCCAAGCAGTTTTTTAGAACATTACCAGTAATTCTTATAGTTTCCCTTGAACACGACATTGTATCTTTGCACATAGTTTTATATGCCAAACCTCTGCATTGAACCAATGCTTTGAGTTTCCTTACTCCTTTGGGTCACCCGACGAAAGTCACAGTATCCACTACATTATCAAGTTTTGGTCCTTGTCAAGTTTCTGCTATCATGCCTCAGTGTTCAAGGGAAGTATCTGCCTCAAGAGTCAACCATCACAAATTCCTATTCCAATACCCATGTCAGTCCATGTTCTTTTGATCCACCAATTACATCTCTGTGTCAGTTTTTTGTCGTTGATGGGGGATACACCAAATCCCTCCCTTGACGAGTCTATTCCTATCAACTTTAGTACATTATCCAGGAGCTAGACTTAGAAACCAGTTAGTACCTTGGGACCTACATGCCTCAATGGCAGGCCTCCTTGCGTCCGACAGTGGGTTTACATCATTGAACTCTGATTGGATGATTCCATGGATGTTTCACTTCAGCTCATCCATTCACATTCGTTGGAATGTACTAGAGTACCTTGGGAATCATTGACATCAATGGTGATTTCCCTCGCGCTTGTTAACGGTTTACCTTATTGACCGGTAATCAAGTGGTTTCTGCCATRTTCGACATCAGGACATATATTCACATGGTTAGATTCGTACTGCATCGGGATCRGTAAGAAGACCCTGGGTTGATTCATCACTCTTATATGTACTTTTCCCAGGCTGTGATGGAGTTTCTTTTGAACGTTGACACATATACTGTCACATAGATCTACTTTGTATTGGTCATGGCTACGTCTTGTCGTCTTGTATATCCACTGTGTATTCTTAGTGGCTACGATCAGTTCAGGTCATAGGAGTATAGATCCACATTGTATTTTTGGTGGCTATACCTTTTTGTCAATATAATTATGGATCCGCAGTGTATTTTATGGTGGCCCTACCCTTAAAGTCTTTATCACTCAAGCATAGATATGCCTTCCTTGGGTTTGAAACATGTAATAATATTTGTTTGATGGTTGTGTGCAGCTTCTATCAGGTTCTCTGTGTCTGCACCCTTGCTTGAAAAAGTCTACAAAGTACTTCAGTCATCATGTCTTCTAACTTCGCACTTTTGGGGGCAATCTGTTACACCTCAAAATTACTCACTTCAATGATGACCCATTGTCGTCATTGCTAGTGTCGCAAGTGTCGCAAACATCATATTGTCATCTTTCCTATGTCGTGTTTCTAATGACATCATAAGGACACTTAAGGCACATTCAAATACTATTTTTGAATAGGAGAAGTCATTTAACAAAGAGTACAAGTCTTTTGCCACTGCGAAAACCACTAAAAAATCAATTTTGGAAGGAAACGCTCCCCTATACACTGTTAGGGAGTGCCAACACTCTGTGACCTCTTTTGGGGGAGTGTTCCAACACTCTGTTCCCCATTCTGAGCGAGGGATGGCCCTTTTTGAGAAAATATTTGGATTGTTGAGAGAAATCAGTGAAGAATCCCTTCATATATGGAGTTGGTTGGATTCAGATATGAGGTCAAGGCTCAATCTTAGGGAGGATCCACAACTGAAGGAGAAGAATCCTCAACTTGTCCCAAGAATATCTTAGGTGGTTGGGTCTCTCCAAGCTTATATAAGAAGGCCTCCTCATGGTGAAAAGAATAGAGAAATCGAGAAGCACCTAACTTATGATCTCATAAGGAAGGAGATACATTGTGAAGTATCAAAATTATGATCTCATGAGAAATGGTATAATATGGAGATTGAGAGAGATACCTAACTTATGATCTCATGAGAAATGGTATAAGATGGAGACATTGTGAAGTATCAAACGTATGATCTCATAAGGGAGATATCATTGAAGCATCAACATTCTGTGTGTGGATTATTTGAGCAAGGGTCTAGACAAAGAGAACTTGGTGAAGTTGCTGCACCTACATCCTTGGCTGTAAGCATCTCACTTTATTTTCATTAATATAAATCCATGCTTGGCCTGTTTCCTTTAAAGTTTGTGTACGTTTCATAAACTTGTTTCTTTCATAGATCCATTATGAAGCTAATTATGGTAGAGTAGGGAGTATGTCTCGTTGTTGTTTCTCATTGTATTGAAGGAACTTTTGAAGAACTTGGAGATCAAGATCAGCCTGGATCGAGCAATGACAAACGTCGGTAAAAATGTATTTACTCTTGTTCCTTCTTCTTATTTGGATAGTTTAGCTTCATGAAAAGGAAAGTCAGTGTCCACAATAACACTTTTCTGTCTTGGTAATAGGGGTCTAGTATCCAAGAGAGAATCCACTTGTCCACAGGGGGATTTCTCTGTAACAGTTGTAGAGATAACAAATTGGGGCCAGACCATCCTTTTTTTTGGAGGATGTCCCATGTATTTATCTTGTTTTCAAGTGATAGCTAAATGAAGAGTTTTAAATTGAGAGGTAAATTCCAATACCAGAGACCGTATCTCCAGCCACCTGTAGCGTTGAGCCAAGTGTGATTTGATATTTCTATGTATACATTTGGTGCAATCAAATAGCCCGATCGGTCGCCCCCCGTCCACATCGGTTGATCACTTGAAGCTTGGAGCTAGATGCCTATGCTCACAAGATGTTTGCAAAAAATGGTCCACTCGGGCGCTAGGGTAGTGGGTAGCTCGAGTTCCTGGATGGTTTTCCAGTTGTTTAATAGAAAACCAGATCGGTGAGTCCCTATTTCTTGGAAGAGATAAATTTTTTTTTTTGTATTTAAAGCGAAGATCAGATTAGGAGAGAGATAAGAGTCCAGTTCCATACCAACAATACAGTCCTTTCCAAGGATGATAGAATGCCCCGATCCTAGGTACCAGCATAGTGAATTTGATATCCAACTCATTTCTTTTGTGATGTTTCTCCAAAAGGAAGAGACCGATCTTGAAGGGGGCGTTGTTGTTCTGAGCCAAGGATCCATTGAAATATATGGCATGTATTTATATTTTAAAACAAAGTGCCATATCCCTGTGTGTGTTATAGCATGCCAAAGGGTATTGGTCACCAAATCTTGAGTAGAGTGTAAGAGGTTTCAGATCCCCCAACCTCCTTTCCTTTTTGGTTTAGCAAGAGTTTCCCAGTTGCACAGGTGTTGGAAATTGTGGTTTGATCATCTCGACTAGAGAGAGTTGAAGGAAAACTTCCTTAGCTTTTCTATCACAGAGGCGGGTATGGATGATAGTGCCATCCAATAAACATGTTGACCTTCCAAAACTCCTTTGAGAAGGGTGTAATGGACTCCTAAGGAAATCCAATGGTTACACCATTGACCAATTCTTTTATCAACTTTTGCAATGAGTCAGTTCCAATCTGTGGGCTTGAGTGAATCTATTTTTATGAAATAGATGAGGTATTTGAAACCTTCAGAGAGGTGTATGAATCTGTGGGGAAGAAGATATTTTAGAAGGGTGAGCGAATGGTCTTGGAGGTTTTCATAATGGAAGGTCGATTTGTCCCAGTTAATAAAGAGTCTCGAGGCATAACAGAAGGTCTTCAATAGATCATTGATCTCCATCCATTCCTAAATAGAGCCATTAGTCATGATGAGCACATCATCAACGAACAATAGGTGAAATATCCTAACAACTCTGGAAACTTTTATCCCAGAGATCTTCTCTTCAGATTGACTATTTTTTAGGAGTAGTGAGAGGCATTCCATGACAATTATGAATACAAGAGGAGAGAGTGGGTAGCCCTGCCTCAAACCTCTGCCACTGCCAAAAAGGGGGGAAGGTTCACCCTTCACCAAGACTGAAAAATTTGCATTTTTCACTCTGCACATGATCCACTTGATGAGGGTAAGACTGAAGCCTGATTGGGTAAGGATTAATCTGAGGAAATCCCAATCTATGCAATCAAAGGATTTTTTCAGATCTAGCTTTAGTATTAGAGCCTTTGATTTTTTCGCCTTGATGTTGTGTAGGCACTCATGTGTTGTGCCTATGGAATCTAAGATCTGTCTTCCTTTAAAAAACCTGAGTTATTCGCCAGAGAGTGTTCTCGAGAGGATGGGCTTGATCCGGTTAGAAATAATTTTTGTGATCAGTTTGTAACAAATATTGCATAAAGAAATCATCACGTATTCACTAAAGGTAGAAGGGTTGTTTTCTTTGGGGATGAGTGTTAAGAATGTCGAATTGAGGGAGCCTATGATTCTGCCTCTGAGTTTGGAATCTTCTACAAGCTTTAGTAGGTCGAACCCAACCAAGTAAAAAAAATCTATAAAAAATTCTACAGTCTAACCGTCGGGGCCTGGAATTCTGTCTTTATTGAAGGAATTTAGAGCCTCATGCACCTCCTGGAGCATGCAAGGAATTTACAGAAAGTTAGCATCTTCTACCGTGACAAAATGTGGGAAGAGACCGACAATAGAAACAAAGTATTGTATATGGATGTGTTTAGGCACTACATAAAAGGATTTGTAGTGTGTTGTAACCGTTGTCTTAAGAGTTGGTTGTCCCCTGTGTGTAATGCCTAAGTCATATTGGATTTACCAGATATGCTTCGTATTCTTTCTGGAGCTTGCGAACTGGTGAAAAAATTTCATGTTGATATTGCCACCTTTGATCCAAGTAGCTCTATTGTGTTGACACCACCATGCTTTGTCCTCTAGGAGTAGTTTGTTTCTTTTGGACTCTAGGTGTTGCAGTATGAGGGTCCTGTCACGATGTCCCTCAATTGGCGTATCCTCAAGGAGGAGGATCTGGATCTTGAGTTCCAGTTCTGACAACCTCGCTTGGTTGTGTAGTCTGTGATTGCGAGCCCACTACTTGATGCGGATTTTGAGTGATTTCAATTTCCAAACCAAGCGATGTTGTGGTTCAAGATCAGTATTGTAGAGAGGGTCTGTCTAGACTTCGTTAACGATATCAATAAACTTTTCCTTTTGTAGCCAGCTGGAGTTCAACTTGAAGGGGTGAGCTTTCAGAGAGAGCGTGGTCTCGAGTTGAAGGAGGACTGGGGCGTGGTTCGAAAGAAAAGGGTATTCCACCCAAGATCATATTCATCCATCTAGATTAGCTAGTGTTTCTGAGACAGGGACCCTGTCAAGTATTTTTTTGTTTGCTGCAGAACCTATGCGACCATTGCGCCAAGTTGGGACGATGGAAGTCAGTAAGATTTCTACCAGGGCGTGTGTTTGGAAGAGGTTTTGGAAGAAATTATCCAGTGGATCCATGGATGTTGAGGATCCCTAGACTTACCCCACAATAGTAGTGAGATTCAGGTACCCTGCTATGATAATATTATCAAGGTCAAGTAGGCCGCATTTTGCCACCTTGTCCCAAAATAATTTATGCTCAGTACAAGGTCCATAAATGTTGAGGAGGAAGATATGTTGATTATTCCAGAGACAGGTACCCATGAGAAGGATACCACCACTGCAAAGGTGTGGGGTCAGATAAAAAATGGATGGATACCATGAGACAACTAGGCCACTGGAGGTGTCAATGGAATCTGCTGAGCTGGTAAGCCAATTCGGGTGGAACTGATTCAAGAAGGATTTGGATTTTTGTCCATTCACCATGGTTTCCTGTAGGAAGATGATATTCGGTGAAGTCCTGGAGATTATTCTTCTGAATGAGGCAGTTTTCAGGGACCCCCCAACCCCTCTTATATTGAATGTGAGAAGGATCATGGTTTGTCTCTGGAAAGGGATTTAACGCCTCTAAGCGCCCCATTGTCAGAGTGAGAAGAAGGACCTAATTTTCTACAGGCACTCTAGGTTTTGATCGGTGAGTGCACAAAGCCTTGTCCCTTTGACCATGTATATTCATTATCCAAAATAATGTTTGGGGCCGTAGAGTGGTCTAGAGCCTCGCTAGAGGCTAGAGGTCTGAAGGTGCCACTGCCTCTGTAGATAGGGAGGGGGGTGGGATATAGAACTTCCATATAGGATGGAAGGAGTGAGTGTAGTACGTCTCCTAAGGGGCTGATCCCCGTATCTAAATCACAAGGAGTAAGGTCATTGGTTTCTTCTAGGGTAGTAAGCGAAGGTGGAGCCAGGTTCACAATCACATAGGTTAAGGTGGGGGGTGGAGAGACAACGAGGTGGGGTCGAGTGTTTGTGAGTGATGTGGGGTTTTATGGGGTTTGAGAAGGCTCAGTGTTGATAATGGCTCGATAGTCCTCGGTAGGGGGCTCAAAGGGGGCGAAATGAAGGTCTGGTGGGGTTTTACAAGAAAGAGTGTTGAGGGAGGTTGAAGGAGGACATGTAGGTGCCAGAAGCGGGGAAGTGGCTTCTTGGAGGGGAGGTGAAAAGTCATGGGTGAGTAAGGATTGAGTGTCCAATAGTTATTTTTCCCAACTAGTCAATGTAGAGTAGAGAGCGGGGCATACAAGTTTGAGTTTACCTGAAATGGAGTGTAGAACCATTGAATCCTCAACCTCTAAAAGGTACAGATAGGTAGCATGAGTGTTCACCTCCAAAGAGTCTATGCGGGTGGAGAGTTCCAACAAGTATTCTTCAGATAGATCTTCTTCCACGAAGCTAGTACAATGTTTCCTTAGATGACTAATTTGTCTGCAGAGGGTGCATATGAAGGGAATGTCGAGGTAATCTATCTTTTGGTAGGTGTGATGTCCTCTCCATTCGATGTCGATGGATTCCAACAGTCCCTCATGAATGACAAGTTCCACTAGTATCTTAGATACCTTTTGACAGGGGAAACAATGGCCTCTTTGTCCACACTGATGAAGCGTCCTAGAGTGTTTCCAATGGCCTCTAGGGATTTTTCATTCCAAAGGTGTAGAGGCAAGCTAGGTAGAAGTACCCAGATATGTCGGGGTTGGAAATAGTCTTGTGAGGGTTCAAAATTGACTCGACATCGCTTCAGCATGAGGCTGGTTCTATCAATCACCCACAGTCTCTCTAGAATGAGTGTGTCATCCTCTACTGAATTGAAATGGAAGTTGAACCAGCCTCTCGAGATGTAGGATATCTCCGAAGCGTAGCCCAACATAGGGCTCCATATAGAACTCACCTAGTCTGTAAGATCAGTTATGCAGAGGTGTCTGTAGGATAGTCAACCTAAAAGTTTGCAAAGGGACAAGGTGACTGAGTCCTCCAGACCGATGTCTGCCCCAAGCACCATTTTCTTCTTCATTTTCTTGGAGTGCCACGGCCTGAGAGTCGGACATCTATTGTTGGATGTGTGAGATCTTGCCTCTTGTCGAGGTCTAGAGGATGCTCCACGAGTAATAGTGTGTGGTGGTCGAGCAGGAGGTGTGTTGGTAGGACGATGTGGAGGGGAGGATATTCTGTGAGGGGAAGGCATTTGTGGCTGTGGCCGAAAGGGAGAGGTAGTGACAAGGTTATGGTTATCCATGATTGGAACAATCAGGGGATCAGAAGTGAAAGTTGTTGGGGGGGAGGAAGAGAGTGTCTGTGTAAGCTAGTAGGGAGGGGGATGATGGAGTCTAGGCTGTAGAGGTGGATGTTTGTAAAGTGAGGAGAGTTATTCAGTTGTTTTAAAAATTCCCACACGCATCCAAAGTGCCATGTCAGCTTCGCTCATCAACGCACTGACTTCAACCTCCATTACGTAAGATTCGAGGAGTTATACCTAGAGGAGACAAAGTCTGGTCGAAACAGGGGGGTGGTGGATGGAAACATGGGAGAAAGAAGGAAAGATGTGCAGGTGCGCCAATAGTTTATTGGGAAGGAAGGAAGAACGTTGGTGGAGGTAGGTCCCGATTTGTTGAGGGCAGTGGATTACGCAAGTTCGCCATTGTAGTAAGTTCGCAAGTTCACCCAAATGAGATTTAATATTGTTTTTTTATTATACTTATATGAATGTCTAAGTATTATTTTTATTATTATACTTATATGAATGTGGACTTTCTCTATTCTCAACTCATTTATTTAAAAATATAGAAATATGCTTTATATAAATTTTCTTATTCACAAATTTGCTTATTCACTTGGTATCTACCAAGAAATATTAACATTACATTTGATTTAATTTAATAATGTAGGATACACATTACGAAAGGAATTGAATTATTCACTTGGTATCTACCAAGAAATATTAACATCACATTTGATTTAATTTAATAGTGCAGGTTACACATTATGAAAGGAATTGAATTGTGGTTACACATTATGAAAGGAATTGAATTGTACTGAGGCAATATTACCATCCATTTTAACCAATTAATCAAAACCCATGTAATTTTTATCCATTCTTTTTTAACACAATTTTGATTTTATATATTAAATCATTAATATGAAATATTGACATCACATTTGACTTAATTTAATAGTGCATACCACAAAAATTTATCCATTTTTTTAACACAATTTTGATTTTATATATCAAATCATTAATATGAAATATTGACATCACATTTTATTTAATTTAATAATGCATATCACACATTATGAAAATAATTGAATTGTACTCGGGCAATATTGCCATCCATCTTAACCAGCTAATCAAAACCCATGTAATTTTCATCCATTCCTTTTTATCACAATTTTGATTTTATATATCAAATCATTAATATGAACAATATTACCATCATCTTAACCAATCAATCAAAACTCATGTAATTCCGATCTATTATTTGTGTATTACAATTTTGATTTTATATATCATCATCTTAACCAATCAATCAAAACTCATGTAATTCCGATCTATTATTTGTGTATTACAATTTTGATTTTATATATCAAATTATTAATATGGACAATATTACCATCTATCTTAATCAACCAATCAAAATCCATGTAATTCCCATCCATTATTTGTTTACCACAATTTTGACTTTATATATCAAATCATTAACCAAAAAAACTTTATATATCA
This sequence comes from Picea sitchensis, assembly GCA_010110895.2. Lineage (NCBI taxonomy): Eukaryota > Viridiplantae > Streptophyta > Pinopsida > Pinales > Pinaceae > Picea > Picea sitchensis. Next base: position 10,415 of record SNQJ01S0151505.1, read on the forward strand.
TGTAATTCCCATCCATTATTTGTTCACCACAATTTTGACTTTATATATCAAATCATTAACCAAAAAAACTTTATATATCAAATCATTAACCAAAAAAGACTAGTTAAGTGAAAAGTCAAGATTGAGAGGTGGGTATGCATATCCATCCATAAAATTTTAGTGTTCACTAAAAAAATTATGTTTAACACAATTTTGACTGTATATATCAAATCATTAACCAAAAAAACCATCCATTATTTGTCTACCACAATTTTTACTTTATATATCAAATCATTAACAATTTTTTTTTACTTTATATATCAAATCATTAAAAAAAAACAAGTTAAGTGAAAAGTAAAGATCGAGAGGTGGGTATGCATATCCATCCATACAATTTTA